>JAPMOQ010002989.1:452998-475901 GCA_026543055.1 Argiope trifasciata
CACACACACACACACACACACACACACACACACACACACACACACACGCACGCACGTACACACACACACACACGCACGTACACACACACACACACGCACGTACACACACACACACACACAGAGAGAGAGAGGGAGGGAATTCGAAAATTTAAAATTTTTATACATATCATACGTTTTTTCGACATACGTTCTTGAGATACTAAAAAAAAACCATTTTTTCCTTACAAAAGCTAATTTTAGTTATGGAAATCTAAAATCAATATTTTATAAAAACGTGCGGTTTTATACTACACCATTCACGGTCTTATAGAAAATACAGCATCCAAGGCTGTTTGGTTTAAATACCAATATTATGTATTGTCCTTAAACAAGGATATTCGTAGCTTCATGATTCGGTCCGCATTTTTTCCAGAAGATTGTATTTTCATTTTAAATTTAGAGTGATAAAAATATTTAGCTGTATATGATTCAGACGATCGAATGACTTTATAACTTTTAGATTGAATATTTTTTTTCAGGAGTATATTCATTGACTGAACAAAATAACATATTATTTATATTATTTAATCTTTTTGAATTTAAAACTAAGCCTTACATTTTATGATAAATCAGCGAAATAATTTTTATAAGATAACCCTTTGAGATATTGTATAAATTTTTGAAATATATTTTGCTGTACACAAAATATTTCAATTCTGAGCAATTCTGCTTTCTACTCATATTAAAAAAAACATATTTAATTTTAACAAAAGATTTCTTGTAATAACTGAAGTGTCATCATTTCCTTTTCAAATTAAAGCTCAAATTTTAAATGGGACGACAGAAATTTTAGAGAATTCATAGTATAATGAACAAAAAGGTATTAGGTTTCTTTAATAATATGAGTTGAATGGTTATAAATTTGAAACTTTAAAATATTTTGTTGGGGAAGCCATTATGATTAAGATTTATGAAATATTTAATTGAAAATATTATTGACCATTAATCTCGGCTGGTCGTCAGAAGTAGCTAGTATATAATAAAAAAAAATCTTTTGTCCTAAAAAAGAAGTCCATGAGTTATTGGGATCTTCAGTAATCAGACAAGAGACTGTATAAAAGCATATGCAGTAAAAGCTCCTTATTCGCGCTATCTTCATTCGTGTTTTCACTATTCGAGGATTAAAAAAATGTGACCCAATTCCTATATTCGCGGCTAAACATTTCTTTATTCGCGGTTTCTTTATTCAACTTGCCAGTGTGTTGGCGTGCTAATAAGAAAGCGTGGGCTACAAGCGCTATTTTTTGTGACTGGTTCAGGAATTGTTTTGTTTCTGAAGTTGAAACTTAAAAAAAAAAAAAACATAATTTAGACTTTAAAGCACTTCTAGTTTTAGACAATGCACCAGGTCCTCCTCGCGAACTTGAAACTATGCATCCAAATATAAAAGTGACATTTTTACCTCCCAACAGGTCGGCTTTGCTTCAATCTATGGACCAAGGAATAATCCAGGCCTTTAAGCTCTATTACATTAGACGAACCTTCAAAATAATATTGGATAATATGGAATGTAATCCTGATATGAATGTTATGGAATACTGAAAGAAATTTGACATAGCAAAATGCACCGTAAACATAAAAGAATTGGAAGAACTAAAACCACACACATTGAAGTCATGCTGGAAAAAAAACTGTGTCCTGCTCTGACTGCGGAAAATGACGAAGAATCTGTGCAAGTTCAAACTTTGACTGCAAACTTAGCCGCAATCGCTAATGGAATAGAACGACATGGGTTCGAACAGATAGAATCTAGTGACATTCAGGCATTGCTTGGATCTCAAGATGAAGATTTGTCTGAAACCGACTTGGAGGAAATGTTAAATTCACAGCCCATTGCCAACAAGCACTGAAAAAGTGACATTTAATTTGAAAAATCTTAGCGAAGGTTTAAGAATGGCAAATGAGCTTTGCGATTTCTTTATGAACGTCTATGGAACGGAGTCTTATTTTTAAAAGGCAAATTGCTGATGCGATTGCTGCGTATCAGTCTGAATTGAAGGAGCCTTTAAAAACTGCCAAGCAAGAGAAAATTACAAAATTTTTCAAACCATTGTCTAAAACGTATAATGCTGTAATTTAAACTTACCTTTTAGAATTCACGGCTTTTTATATAAAATCGTAAAATCAATGTTCTAATTCCCTTCCTCCCTATCTGTAACATATTGAGATAAGGAAGGAAGGAATGTGGGAATTAGCATAGAACATTGAGATGTGAACGTAAAGTCCTGTTTTGGATAGCTAGTTCAATAACCTAACAAACAAACTTGTTGTTAATCATTTTTTCCTGCTTTAAACAAGATTTTTAAAAAATTAATTCAAACTATGTTATTTATAGTTCCAAAGAATAAGCAAAAGATGAATATAAAAGAAATGCCCATCCCTATCATAGTACAGATTACTCAAAATAAACAACTATACATTTTTTCCAAGAAAAATTGCAAAATTCGATTGAATTATAAAGATTATACATATATGTTGCCATGACAACAAACGAAATAATTATTGATTTCTTATTACAAATTTCTTTTGATGCTGAAGATAATAATTACAATTATACAATTTCCGATCTTTCTCATAGCTGGTTTTTTG
Organism: Argiope trifasciata; assembly: GCA_026543055.1. NCBI lineage: Eukaryota > Metazoa > Arthropoda > Arachnida > Araneae > Araneidae > Argiope > Argiope trifasciata. Next base: position 455,627 of record JAPMOQ010002989.1, read on the forward strand.
TAACTTGTGCTATGAGAGTAATTGGAATTTCTTTTATATTCAACTTTTGGTTATTCATTTAAAACTAGAAATGACATAGCTTGATTTTATTTTTTAATTTTGTTTAAAGCAGACTTATTTTTATGATAAATACAGCTCTGTGTTTCCAATAAATTCTCAAATGTTTTCTTAATAAAAACTTATGCTAACATAATTTCATTTCTTGTTCGAATCGAAAATAAATAATTGATATCAACTATCAAACGAAATTTCCGAAAAACTCTTATTGGGACGTAGAAATCAAGCGATTTCCGGATAAACATCATTTGTCCGACTGGTTGATTTCAGCCTACCAGTACAGAATACTCTTTCATTTCTAAGGAAACATTCCCTGAATCAGAAAAACACAACATTAATATAGAACAAAGTAAAACCCTTGATGAAACCTAGTCACGTAACCAAAGCAGATGAGATCTCTGACTTGCACGTGGTTCATCAATGGCTGCACGCGATGCACTCGTCTGGTGCCTGGCCATAAGTAGAAGTGACACGAAGATGAGTGACGGGGGTGATTATTTATTTATTTATTTGCATTAAGATTCAAGTTCGTGCTTTTTCAGTGAACAATTTCAATTTGGATTTTTTTTTTCAATCATAAAGATAAAATGTTGGCGAGTTCAATCGAAACAGTCGCTCTGTGTTTTTGTCAACAGTTACAGTTAACTTGCATCATTTTTACAAGGTGTGACTTTTTTGTTTATGAAATACAAAAATCGATTAAGGTTTTTTTTTGAGAACTTGTATTTATTTGATTGTGAAGTGCTCGTGAAGTCACAGGAGTAATGGGGCTTACGTTGATATAATTATTATCTAATTGAAGAAAAATGATTTACAATGGTCTTACAATAATTTAATACAATAATTATAGTCTTACAATAATTTTAATGTCTTAAAATAATAAATCACTATAACTTACAAGTGATTACAATGCTCATAATCACTTTAAATAGCAAATTTTTTTTATTTTCAAACACTAACAGTATTTTAATAAGAATCAGGGATATGACAGATATTTTATTTATTGTGAATAGTTTTCAATGTGAACCATGTTTTCCAATTGTGTACAAAACATCAATTGAAACGAAGAATAATTTTAAAGTAATAAAATATTATTATTCTGGTAAAATATTTTACATTTTGATTACATTTCATAATAAGCTTGAAAATAAGATTTGTATCTGGAAAGTATAAAGAATATTTTTATTAATGATACTAGCATTGAGGTATAAATGAACAATTTTTTAAAATTCTTTTTTTATGTGATTTTCACCATTACTTTCGAGTATAACTAAAGAATCTGATACGTATGTTCACAGTACTGTAGATTAAGAACAAGTATTTTAGATGAGCAAAATTCAAAGCAATGGAAGATTAAAACAAGAATTTTTTTATAGAGAAAATATTGTTGTAAAAAAATTTAAATTGTTTAGTTAATTAGTGTTTATTTTAAATTTTGTAAAATTGTTTTTAATTACGTTATCTTATCTTATAGATATTATTCTAGAATTATGGTTCCTTATAGCGCCATGTTCAAAGCAATATAATTCAAAAGGTAGATTGGATTCTACAGGCTGCTAAAATGGTCTTATAAGAGATAGTTTTCGAGTTAAAATGGCAGCAATGGCGTCTCTGCTGTTGTAGTTATGGGAATGCTGTTGTTATCTCACGTTGCGAAGTGATCCCTATAGAAGTATCCTACATTTTATTTTTTCTAATTAATTTTGAATGAATTAATTATGGATTAATCTTATACTATAATACGAGGAATGGTTGCCAAGTCGAAAATCGCCCCAGAATTAATAAACGGTAAACTTGGGGGTCTGAGGTTTTTGGCCACGAGGAATCGATTGGCGCCGGTTTTGAAGCGATACGGTAGAGCAGTTCGGAGTTACAGATAGGATATTTTCAAACTTTATTAGTTCGCCATAATGGCTAATAGGTTTCAAGCGGTAACGTGCTGCCATCTATAGCCAATATGGCGAACTAATAAAGTTTCCAGAAGATGATCCGGAACTCAAGGAACTGATCTCGAAATGGATGATCCATAATCCGTGTGGTGATATGAACCCAAGCGCTCCGTGCATGGTCAGCAAACATGGAAGAGACCAGTGCAGATGGGGATTTCCAATGGAACATCAAGACATGACATCGCTGTTGGACGATAAAAAGCCGAGGTTTAACCGGTTATCTTTTCACCAATGGTTTCACAAATTTTCTTATGGCATGTATTGTTTTGATAAATCACAATTGAAAATTTAAATCTTCGAGTTAGCTTCGATATCTGTTTTCTCCGAGCGGAGCTCAGTCACCCGCTGGTAAAAATAATAAGATTTTTAATTTATCTTGGTAAATTTTAATTAAGAAATTACAACCAATCTATCATTAATTATTGATTAAATTTAACAGTTAAATAATTTTTATTATTTACTTGCACTCCTTGCCTTCTTCTAAAAGAAGTTCCTTGCAGCATCTGATTTCTAAACAAGGGGCTGATTCGAAATAGATGAGAAATTTTAAAAGATTACTTTGATGCCAAATATATCAGAATATTTGAATACTGAAGCGAATATCAGGTGATAAAATAAAGAATATAAATATAGATATAGATTTTTTTTCTTTCGCATTTTTAGAAATTTCATTTCTTATATATTTGTAAAGATGGAATTTCGTAAATGATTTATCTCTCTTTTCCTAATGTATTAGTGTTTTGTATTCTTTGTATACTTTAGTATCTTTAATGAAAAAAAAAACTATTTTCCGGATTATCAATTAATTAGCTAATTTAATTTAATTTTGATTTGATGCGAATGCAGTACTTTAAGAGAATTTTGTAAACATGATTGAAATTTTTTTTAAGGGAATGCGAATCGAAGGATAGCAGCATGAGAATGTTTTAAAATTGGCTTGTTCTTATTTTTCATTTTAAAATTCAATCTTACTTGTACAGAAGTGATAATATGCATACACAAATTTATATAGAATACTGTCATACTATAAAAATGCAATATCTAACCATGAAAAGTATTATTGTTGTAATATATGTAAAAATATTAAAAGGAACTGTATTAGAATTTTAAAAATTGTCAGAAATAAAAATTAAAATTTTTAAAAAACTTAAATTTTTTTAAAACTATGTAATAAATGGTTAGTGTGAAATAATATGCTCAAAAAATTATTAATAAAAAACATGAAATTAAAAAAAATAATTAAAAATCCAACTGAAATTTTCCGAAATTTCTTTAAGAGTATATATTTATTACGCATGAAATAACGTCCTTACTTCATGACATGTTTTGGATGATTTTGTGTATCATTTATGTCGCACCACATATATCAAAATTTACAGATCGCCTATTAGTATTATCAAGATAATTTCAACTTTTCAGTACAATATTAAAACAGTGTTTTTGAAAACTATTATGATTTTAAAAAATCTTGATTTGGATTTGTAAATTGAATTGCTTTTGAATGCGATTTTCACTCAGTTAGGAGATGCGCTCGTCTAGACGGGTTATTATCTTGTCAACAATATATAAGATATGATTGTTTATATACTAAAAAACGAAAATTATATTATTAAATTTATATTATGACATTGCGTCAATCCACACAATTAAAGGAGGTAAAAATTGATTAGTAACAAATAATACTTAGATTTTGTTCTGGCCTACTAAAAGCCCAAACCTCAACATTGTGGAGAACATATGGACACATAGTTAATGGAGCAAAATTGATTTGTAGCAAATGATGTTCAAGTTTTGCATTGACCAAATAAAAGCTTGGATTTCAGCAATGTGGGGAACATATGAACAAGTACTGTTCGGTGTGTTGATGGGGAAAACAAGTAGTTTATGAATGTGTAGTTCAGCTTCGGAGAGCTTTGAATGACATATAGCAATTTTTTTTTTTTTTACCAAACATAAATTCAAACTTCATTCGATTCAATGTCAAACCAAATCTTTGAAGTAATCAAAGCTAATGGCGGAGGAATTTCCTATTAATATGATTTTTATTTGCGTTATTTAGAAGTATAATTCTATTTTTTTCACAATAGAATGTAGTCAAAATTGAGTTTTGAAATCGTAATTGGCTTTTATTTTCAAGTTTCAGATTCATTTATTCATTTGTAAATAAACCTTCAAAGTATTGCTCATTAAGTTGACTTGAAAAATTCAATGTTCTTCGTTTAACGAAAAAATATCTTCTACTTTTTTCAGGTATTGTAATGAGGTTCTTGTCGGCTCTCGAACGAGCCCATTCTCCTTTCTATATATAAAATTATCTTCAGTAAATTCATATTAATTTATTTTAATCGATTTTAATGTTTTTCTTCCAATCCTCCCTATTTATATTAGCTCATTAGGGGAGAAAATACGAAACCTTGAGAGCTTTTGCATTAACAAACGATCCAATTAGACTAATGGTGTTTTTTTACAGCGATTTTTATAATATAGTGCAAAACAACTTGATTAAAGTTTCAAAATAAAAGCAGCACGATTAAGTTGTTTACGATGGAAAAATTTTGTAAGAGCATTTCTATATTTAGCGAGCACAGACTACTTATATTTCTGGTTTTTCTTGACTCTGTAGAAATAACAGCAATTGCTCAAATTTTATGAATTTTTTTAATTCTCCACAAATAATAAAAAATATGTGTATTAACGTTCTATAAGCAGGGCTGTTGGATTTTCAACTGCCAAATTTGGTACAAATGTACTTTAGAAGGATAGAAATGCTGATTTTTGAGTGATTTTTTTAAAAAAAGAAGATTTAATCAAAATTTTAATTAAGTAAAATTTTAGTTTTTTTTCCCCTTAACTATTCCACAAATATTATGAGACAAAAAAGAATTTTACATAATTTTTTAAGCTGTCTTTTTAATGATATCATCTTATGGGTTGTATACTTTCTTTTAACTTCGTAGCGTAACTTTTTTTTGTTTTAAATTCTCAAAAAATGTATTTTTGTATAATAATTTTCAGCAATATATTTCTATATTTCAATGATATTCGAGTCATTTTCATTTGTATCAAATATTTAACCGCTTTATTTTTTCACTGCTGAAAACGAAAGAAAGACTCTAGTTATCATCTGTATAGTTAATATAAAGAAAAAGAAATTATAATACTCCAAAAGATGGCACAGAATTAAAAGGGTGATTACCCATATTGTAACATTTTTCATGAAATTATGATATCATGATTTCTGACTGCATTAGAATGTTCACTTACACTATAAATAGAACAGGTGTAAGTGTATTAAAATTACATGATTCTAACGTTGACACAAATTTGAAGAGTGAAAATACTTTTTTAGGGATTCATGAACATCGAGCTTTTATTTTTTGTCGTGTCCGTGTTTTTCACGTAAAGGGGGTGAAGTAGCTTCTGAGGGTAAAGACCCCTGAGCACCCAGAGGGCAGAAGTCTGACTTGCAGCTCACACACACGACAAAACCCTTTTTAAGGGGCGGTCGAACGCATTCATACACTCATTCATCCATCCCGAAGTCAGAATTTAGATCCAAATCAGAGACCGACTCATCCCTGATTCAGTACCCCTAGAGGTATCGTTTTGTTATGGGAACTTGGAGGACTTTGCAGTCTAGACATATTTAACGTGCCCCAACTGCCATTAGTCATAACAGTGGTCTTTGGCCGAGACGAGGACAGAACCCGCGACCTTTCGGTTACGAGACTGACTTTCTACCAACCAGGCTACCACGGCCATCGAACTTATGAATGAGAGATTTCATGAAAATGAACAACCAATGTTTACGATGAAGCACTTGATGGCTACAGGAGGTTAGTAACAAATAATTGGGTTAATTTTGCATGTTTTTCCGTTAAATGGCATCAATTCATAGTTATTTAGCACATGTCAAGTGCATCACGCCACCTTTGTTAAGGAATCGATTTATCGACTTATGGAAAGAAACGAACAGGATATGGCATCACAACATACATTAAAAGAACATGCAATTATACCTTAATCTTATGAGCCAGTGATATCTGTAATAATCTGCACCACATGGTACGCAGCCGTTAAGCACTTTCATGATTATACTAGCAGTCATTTTGAGATTAAAAGTAGATTTAAGAGATTTAAGTAGATAATTAGTAGCTAGGTGTCTAAAATTGAGTATTTGTTTATTTCTTTGAACCTTATGTAATTCACATGTCTTGATGGATTCGGACGAATTTGATATGTAACAATTAGATGTATTAAATGACTGTGAATAATAAATTAAATTTGCTGGTGGTCCCTAGTATTGAAATTTTTGTCGCCTTCTGAAAGCATTATATAAATGCATTCATACATTTCGACTTTTCAATAATTACCTTTTGGTTTATTTTAATTTAAATACCTATAAAACTTTATTAATTTAATTATTTTTGTAATTATTAAATTTTTTTTAATTTTTTTCAAACATTTATTTAATAATTACAGTCATCTTTGGTAACCAGCAGTTAGCCCCTCATATTAATAATATTGATTTAATAATATCTAGTGAGCTTAATTCTTATCACACCAAATGAAATTACTATTCTAAATTATACTTGTTCTACAAATATAAAGCAATTCTGGTTGCTTGGAAATGTTTCCAAAGTAACGAAATCAATTGGCAGAATCATTTGCTCGTTTTTAAATTTTAAACTGTTTTAAAATTTTATTTTGTAACATCTATCCGAAATGGAAGCGACAATAGATGACGTATCTAAATGTCATAAGCTTCTAAATGAAATAAAAATTGGCGAAATTCGTTCAGTGATTGGGACTGTGAACACTATATCGTACTTTTTTCTAATCATTAAAAATACGCATTGAACTGACATTTTTGAGATTTCTCTCGTAAATGGTGAATGAAATGGGTGAAATCGGAGCTGTGGTTTGGATTGAAGGACTGATGTTTTGGTTTTCTTATTTGTTGAAATTTACATACATAATTAGTTTTATAAATAGAGAGATTATTTTTGTTGACAATTAAGAGGCTTATTATTAAATAATTATAAATTTATACCTAAAATTCACAGGCAAAATATTTACATTAATCAATAGTTTGGAAATAACTCATGAATTTGTTGCATAAAAGAAAATATTAGAGATTTTACATAAGTAAATTACTTTATTTGTACTTGTATTTTGAGTAGTTTATTGGCTATACTGCGCCAAGCAAAAAGTACTTTAAATTTATTGTATAAAATAAATAACTGAATAAAAAACTAATATTTAATAAAACTTTCAACGAGTTTCAAAGCTACAGAAAAGCTACAGATGCTTAACATTGAAATATATTAAGGAAGGAAAAAAATGAATGACTTAAAACATTTACTATTAAGAATTCAGTACGACATAATCTTTAAATATTTGCATTTTTTTCACTTTTCGTTATCTTGGAAGAACCCCAATTTATAGTATACCATTTTAGTTAACCGATTTTGTATTAAATAAAAAAATTCGCAAGTTTTACGGGTTTTAAAATTAATTAGATGTAAGAATAAATGAAATATGATTAGAATTTTGTCATTTTTTAATTCCTTTCCTTGAAAAATAAATATAGATGACAATCACTATCATTATTTATTTTTCTCCAGTTTTGTCTTTTTTACCCCAATAAAATGAAGTGTCGTCTGCTCAAATCTTTATCAAGTATTGCCAGTTACAATGAAATATATTTTTTCATTTCATACCTCATTTTCTCACATATCTCCTCATTTCACACCTCATTTTCACACATATTTCCTCAAACCTCACCTCATTTCATATATTTTAAAAGAAGATTTTTTTTGTAGTACGTATTATTTATATATTCACCCTGTGTCATACTATTTGTAGAAGCTTTTAAGACACTTGCAATAGGAATGATAATAATGTTACAAAAAGCAGATGGAAGCAATTCACGTTTCACTCAGGATTTTCACCGGTTTATTTCAAAACAGCCCACTTATTCTGTCACCAGACTTGATACTTCAACATAAAATGACAATAAATAATTTACAGGATCAAATAAGATGGAGAATTTGATGCCGATATTTTTGAGAAGACAGTTTCGAAGTCAATAGAAAAGGGAGAATATTATTAAGGAAAGAAGTTTTCATTGTTTTCTGATCCCAAATGCTTTTATAAGGGTTAGTGGATGCTTCACTTTATGTTGCAAAGGAAAAAGAGATTCTAATAAATTTTTAGATCAGCTCCGGTGCCAGAAAATTCATTTTTGAATTGTGTTTGTCTATTAATAAGACAATTTTAAAAATAAAACGATCTTGACAGTCGTAGTTTATAAAAATATTATAGACATGTATTAAAGATTTGATTGCATATGTTGAAGTGAACAGTTTCTTACTTTCCAGCCGTATAATGCTGACTTGTTTACTCAAAACTTAAGATTCTAAACTGTGGATTCGTAGATACATATAGGGGACCTGTTAAGTCTTATATTCTTCTCTTAACTTCAGAACGTTTGGAATTAAAATCATAAAAATGGAGTTTAAGAATAGTAAAGGATTATGCTCTACGTCATAAGAAGGTTTATAATATTACATAGAGACAAACTGTAGATTTAACATTCTTATCTTGAAAGCCATGAAAGATAAAAAGAAAATCAAGTTAAAAAGTTATGGAAGATCATCGATTTAGTTTTAATAAAGCCTATCGTGAACAATTGTGATAAGAAAAAAACACATAACATCGACATTTCTGGAACTGTGACAACTCGTAACGTCGACGAAAGAAGATAGTATTGTCTTCGGGACACACATATAATTCTAATAGGGTTTCTTCAGTAAAATTCAGTAATTGTGAAGCAGTTTCAGCAAAAAAATTAACGGGTATAGTAGTTTTGAAGTATTGTCATCACATTCAGACGTCCTGAATCCAATAGACATTTCCTTCTAAAAATACCTCAAACAATAGAGTATGCGATTCTCCATCAATATTACAGGGCTTTGACAATGTGTTTTTGTGTGTGTTTTTGTTATTGTGTTTTTGTTAATGTGTTTTTGTTATTGTGTCATCTGATACGGTAAACAAACTGTGCAATTTGAAATTCAAACCAGAGTTCAGATTATACTGAAATTGAAAGAGAACAATTTAAACATAGAAAATAAATGCATCTTGTTATAACTGATTGAATTTTTCTTTTTCCTTTTGTGAAACTTTTCTTCATATTGGAAATCGCAAACACAGAAACGATTGTAAATATTCTGTTTTTAGCACAAGGTGTCTCTTTGTAATAACATGATATTGTTGTGAAATTTTGTAATTTTATTTCATTGAGCATCTTGACTTATTTTCGAGATAGGAACTCTGACTTTGCAGTTTGCCGCTAACTGACTCTACAAGCTATCTCATTGCACACCAATTTATAGTTTGTACCTAGATACATAATTATTAGAGTTGGATTGAAATACTGTTTTACTGTTATCCTCTGTATTTGCTGTATTTTACTGTGCATAGGCTAATACTCATATTCGATTATACCGGATTTAGCCAGTAAGTAATTTACCCCTCCTTCGCCGAAATGAAACCTTGTACTCGGTGAATATCGTTTCTTGTGCTATGCAGAATGGTAGCCAATATAAATATGGTTCCAAATAGGGATTTCTTTGGAAAAGACTTGGTGGCCTTAGGTTTGACGTTGATTGACTGGTTGATAAGAATAAAATATTTGCTATACATAATTAGTTAGTAAAGGAGGAATATAATGTAATTAGTAAAAGAGGAATATAATGTAAGTAGCAAAAGAGGAATATAATGTAATTAGTAAAAGAGGAATATAATGTAATTGGTAAAGGAGAAAGTAGAGATTATTTAGCGGTATGTGCTCCATCACATAAGGGCAATAAAGGCTCATGATATAATATATACTACAGAGTCAAAAAGAAACATATAGGCAGAGATATCGATAGGCATATCAATCTAATACTTTGTGTGATATTTATATAGATATAACCAACCAAAAACGAATGAAATCAAGGAAATTAGAAGATCAGGAGGCTTCAGTCGAGTATAAAAATTGATACTTTGGGACCTTGATAAGAAATATTAAGTTAATCTATATCTATACTTATAATAAAGCTCAATATGTGTGTGTGTGTGTGTGTTGGCGCTCTACAGGCCAGATCGTTGGATCTACAGCTGCTAAATTTGGTACATGTATACATTGGAGGTCGGGAATGTGCACCTCGGAGCCCCTTTTTTCGAATTTTTGATTAGAATATGAATTAATTAAAATTTAAGCGAAATTTCGACGTTTTCCGCTATAACTTCCGAAAATATAATTGCACAAACAGGATTTTTATATCAATTTAAAGATTAAAAAAATAGCTTTCTAATGGTATCAGTGTTTTAATTTATAACTTGAGCTTCTATTTTTAAAGAAATATTTTAACTATGTTTTTTTTTTCTAGCACGTGACTAGATAAAATAAAATAAATATAAAATGCGATATTTTCTAAAAAAATAAATGCAAAGAAAAGGTTTCTATAATCGTTTGCAACATCTAAATCATTTATTCAGTAATTTTTTCCCTTTTTCGCCTTCTTTAAAAAACATATTTAATGTTTTGGCAACATCTTATAAAGAGAGCAAGGCGCATAAATATTTAATTGAAAATTTTCGATCGCATTACTCCTGGCGAACCAGCTGGTCGCCAGAGACGGCTAGTACATTATAATCCAAATCTACTAACCTTAACTGTTGCAGCTGCAATCCGTTTGAAACTAAGAGAAAGAGAATAAAGGAATTTAACGGGTCTCTTGTATGTTTAAATGAAGCGATTGAATTATTTTCAAGAGGAACAATAGCTTATTACGACACTTCCAGTATTTCAATCAATTTTTTCCAGAGCTTTAAATTATATTTTATTTATTGTCAGATTCCAAAATTATATTGTTTTTTTCCTTCTCTTTTGTTTATTTTTCAATGTAATAAATGTGCTGAATTGTTGCAGAAGATTTAATCTTTATTCCTTCCTTTCTAGTGTCAAAAGATTTAATGGTAGAATATAAAACGAATGTATAAACGAAAATATTCCTTTCTTACATTATTTTCATAATTTGCATTAATTACTACTTATGTTGAAATAAATTTACTTTAATGAAATAATCAAATAAAACCCATCTCTCCATTCATTTTCACCAGCTTTTTTGTAGTTTCCTAAGCAGAATTGTCAATATTTTTCAAACCATGTAAACAATCATAATAAATATTTCCGTTGCTCGATTTATTTATCAAATAATAAAAAAGTAAGTTATTGAAAGAAAATTCCCACATTATCTTTTATCTGCTTCCGAGATGCTTGCGGTGCGAATAAAAATGTTGTCCTTTCAAGAAGAAAGGAGCAGCTTACATTTCACTCATGTTGTTCGCCTGTTCGATTCCGAGCAATCCATTTATTCTGTTGCCAAATAGCGCCACTTGCATAGAAGAGGAAGATAAATAATTTATTTGATCAATTCCAATGGAGAATTTCTTGTTCAAGCTTCTTGAAAAGAATCTAGAGAGCTATGCCCTGGAAGAAGAAAGTTTTCTACTTTTTTTGATATAAAATAGCTTGAGGTGGTTAATGGACATTTTTGGAATGGAATATCTTATATTTAATGCAGTCTTTCAGTTGTGGAATTTTACTTATGCATGAATACAGAAACTATTTTATTATTTAAATTGGAACATAAATCTCATACTTTTAAAAGGATCTCTTTTCAAAAGTTTCCCTTCGAAATGATTTTAAGGATAATTGTGAGTTCAAGTACCATTTAAACCAAAGGTCTACAGATCAATATATTTGGTATACTTCAATATATTGAAATATATAAATATATTTTAAAGAAATACCTGGATCAAAAATAAATATAACGAATAGAACTGTGACGAATAACACCCAAGGAAGGTTATAAGAAGGTTATATTGACTAGGAGATAAAATTCAGACGTTATCCTTTCTGTAGTAAGATTAAATTATTTATATTAAAGTTGGATGAATTTTCTCTAATAGAGATAGATGTATGGAATCCAGAATCTGAATCTGAAATCTCAATCATTAGTATAGACGATTTGTTCAATTACCATTTTAAGCAAAAGTCTACAGATCAGTACATTTGATATACTTCGATATTTAAAAATATTAATATTTTTAAGAAAAGGTAGGATCAAAAATAAATATAACGAAAAGAAATGTGACACTTGACATTTAAGGAAGATTGTAAGAAGACTACAATTGGCAAGGGGATAAATTTCAGATTTTATCTTTTATGGGGTAGAGTTCAAGTCTAATTATCATTAAAGCTAGTTGAATTTTCTCTAATAGAGAGATATATGGAGTTCAGAGTCTGAGCCTGAAGCCTCAACCATTAGTATTTACCTGATGGCCACTCTAATCAGTGAACCACGGATTATCTAACATTCACGTTTAGTGATCAATATAGCATTCCATTTATCCTTTAATGTGATCTGCTCTTACCATAATATCGGCATAAGCAGGATATTAATTTATAACTGTTTGCAAAGAGCCGCCACATTAATGAATATTTTGTATATAATCTAAATTTCATCACTAGTCTTTAAATGGCTTTAGGATGAATTAGCAATACCATTTCCCAGATAATGTTGTTTGTCAGATGATTACTCTAGCTTGAAGATATAATGAATTCGAAAGTAGGGGTAAAAATTTATTGATCAAGACCTAGAAATACTTTCAAACGAAGTGAGATAATTTTTTCTAATAAAGTCATGTAAAAAGCTCGAGGAGGGGGCATCAGTTGAACAAAGCAAGTTGCATCAAAATGTTATTCAATCGTAAATGATGATTTTCATCTATTAAGTTGGAGTTTATGTTTATGAGGAGTGAACTCTTTCAAGCTTAGTAGTATAATTTTGGTATCACCATTAACTTAGATCTATAACGTCTCTTTTTAAGATTTGTTTTAAACCAAACAGTTCTCCAGTTAAACAATCTTTCGCACTTTCCGTTGTTAGATAAAGTGTTTGGCATTCAAAAATGGTTTTTTTGTCCAAATACAAAAAAATATTTTGTAAAAATATTATTATTTCCAGCTATTTATTAACATATAGCCTTCTATATTTCCCTTTTGTTGTAGACAGTTGTGTAAGAATCCTTCAATATGGTGACCATGTACTCCAACATGTCATATTCCTCTGCTGCGCCGTTTTCCAACGTCACCTACTCCTCCAACAGCACGCTGGCCTACATATGTAGTCCTGAGTTCCAGCAGCCCCAGCACGTTCTATATCAGCTGGCCAACATCTGCTTCATCATCTCATATCTGGCGCCTGGTGGGAAGAAAGGCCTGCTCTTCATGCACTCTCTGCTCATCGGGGGTGAGTTTACCTTTGTCTGGCAACTCACGAAGAGGTCCGTTTATCTTCAATTTATACAGATTTTAGAACGTTTCTTGCAGAAAATATTCTGCTCGTTATTTGTTAACTGAAGATAAGTAATTACGAAATCATTTAATTCAATATTATGCATTTCAGGCTTGACCGCTGAAAAATATAGTGTTAAGATGACTAAATTTAGACCAGGTGTGGGCATTAAGTCGATTACAATCTACCAGTAGACTACAAAAATATTTTGGGGAGACTGCCTTTACTAAAACCTACTACTCTCATATTGAAAGTAATGTATTTATGGAACATAGCATTCTTTTTACCTCTAGAAGAAAATGAAATTTTTCTCCGTCAAAATGACAGAATTTTAAAAGCACGTTGTTCAGAATCTAAGATTAATTTTTGGAATTTAATGGACGTATCCTAATTTTAAAAAGTTGCGTAATATTTAACATCGTTCTTTGATTCTTCCTACTTGTGTGAATCTGCATTTTCAACAATGAATATAATTAAGCAAACATGTCGTTCCCATCTCAAAGAAGACTTAGAATCCTGTGCAAGATTAGATTAGTATGTAACCGAGGTCTTCTATGAGCTATAATTACAAGAAATAACTTTAGACGAAAGTGATTTTTTCAAATGTATTTTGAATTTTTTGATATCAAATGCATCATTTGATATCATTTTTGAGGTAATTATTATAATGTTTGCAGTGATGTAGGTAAGTGCATACTCCGTATTTATTATTAAGTTATAATAAATATTGTATATTTACGTCACTGGGTGGACCGCGACACTTTAAAAAAATTAGAAATAGCTCGTGCCCTGAAAAAGTCTGCCCACCCTGCTTTAGACTGTAGATTTGCAAAATACTCTTAAAACAGAATATTTCGCCGATAATTAGAATGTCCTTTCTCTCTTTTGTAGTCTTAGAAATTAATATCTATTGTCACTTTAAAAATCAATATGAAATCTATTTTTATCTTCCCATGTTAGTGATAATCCTGTCTATTACACGTGTCGAGATGCAACAGGATAGGAGAGTGACACTATCTTTCAGGTAATTACTAAGTCACCAGAGAAGCACCCCGAGAGCAATGAACTTTAAAAAGCTTTCATACAATATAAAAGATGTCAGTTTCCTATATAATGATAATGAAAAATCTTGCAATATTAGGTCGATAGGATTCCAATAGAAGACACACAAAATTTTTCTAATACAAAAATTTAGAAATTTTGGAAAAGATTGTTCTTTAAAACTTCATAAATCAGTAAGATTTGATCACAGAAAATAAAAACGTTTTTTTTTTTTTTTTTTTTTTTTTTTTAATATTTAAGTGCCAAAAATATTTAACTGGATATGATTTCTTAGAAACAAAAGACTATAAAATTTATACTTAATAAGTTTTCAAAAGTACATTTATTGACTGAAACAAAATAAAATATGCTTATTTACGTCATTTAAACCATTTTAAAAGTAAAACCGAAAACTGAATTTTATGTTGAATCAGAGGAATTTTATTGGATGATTTTTAATAACCTTTTTTTAAAATCATTTTCATTACTTACTCTAATTTCGTCATTATATTTTATTGTACTTCGCATTATGCCATGCTCATATTTATAAATCCCAATTCATTTACTAAAAGGTGGGGAAAATTAGATCATAACTCTATACCTCAATTTCTGTGTCTTTCAGATATTTCTCAATTCCTGTCTTTCAGATATTACTGTTTTCTTCGGTAGGAAATTTGGTTGATTTTGTTTGAACGTTTAAGATGAAAAGTTGCGAAACACTGAAAAAAATTATGTGAAAATTTTGTAAAATGGAAACAAACTTTCGTGATATGGAGTGTTAATAACATGGTAATGTCTTTCGTAAACACGGATTTTCAAAAGATTTCTTTCATTAAAAAATTTCTTTAAAGATCGTTAAATGTAAACTCTATTGCATGTATTTTGATATATATCTTTTGTCTTGAAAATTGACCCTTTTCTTTTCCTAATTTTTTTTTGTTGTCTTAAACATTCATATATACTGTTAAAACTTCTGATCAAAAAGTTTCAACATGAAATGACAAAGTAATTTGGTCTTTTTAGAAGTGTCATCGTAACTAAGTTTTTAACATTGAAGTGTTATATAAATTTTTGATATTGAGCAAAAAATTAGCAATGTTTAGTGATGAATTCTCATAATTTTTGTTTTAGTTTTATAATTATTTGCTTTTTAAAAGTCTATATACTTCTTTCGTCGTATTTCCTTAGAAATACTGTTTATCTAAATTAAAAAGATAGTTTTTATTTAAAAAATGAACCGATACTAAACGCAAATTCTTTCCAGGCTTCTTTTTGTTCGCTATCTGGGCTTGGAACATTGTGTGTTCTCCCAACATCTTCTCATGGAACTTCTTCTTCGTTCTTCTCAACCTGGGTCAAGTGCTGCACATCTTGTACTCCATGAGGAAAGTAAAGTTGCCTTTGGAACTAGAAGAAGTATTCAGAACACTTTTCCAGCCACTTCAGGTATTTCTTGATTCTCTGGATGAGTTTATGTTGCCAAATATTCTTTTAAAAATATTTAGATTTCTTAGATCTTCAGAAACTTTAAATTCATTGAGGTAAATCTAGAATAACTCGTAATTTTATGTAATATCACGAGGAAAAGCATGCACTCGATTGGAATTCAGATAATTAATCAGCTGAGGCAGTTATTGCTATGTATGTAGTATGCTGATACAGTAAAATGTATGCTCTACATTAATGCTGTGTCATTCAGCTTCCCCCACCACAATTTTTAACTTCACTACAACTACGCCAATCAGCTTCACTCAAGGAAACTTTCTCAAGTTCAGGTTTGAACATCGGAAAATATGAGAGGTGCGAACTAAAATTTCCGTTAAGAATTATATAAATTTAGAAAAGAAAAGCCTCTTGCGCACTTGAAAATAAAACGTGAGAAATATTTGGTTATCATGAAGCATTTCAGAAACGAGAAATTATTTTGCAGTAAATGCATTTCACATCTTTATTTATATCTTCATCAGTTACCGCACTCATCTGAACTTTCAATTCTAATTTTGCATATTTTGCAACAGATTGGTGTTACGCTTTTACAACAGCCGATTATAAGCAGAGGCTTGGAGATCAATAAACTCTAAAAGGTTAAAGAAAATAGGCCACTTTATTTAAATTACTAACATAGCCAATTGTTACTTTGAAATTACTATTGATTGCATATGAATACTTCTACGGCCATTGAGAAGAGACAATATTATATTATCGTTTTGTTTGTTTGGATCAGTTTGTGGATTTTCCTTTATGAGGCATTTAAGTCGTTTCTTAAAGCTTTTATAAAATACATCAACTAAAGAAATGCCTTGTTTGTTATAGGTATCGAGACTATCTTTCCAGAAATTAGTAAGCCCTGAATGTGCCCAGATGATGAATCTGCATCCCGGAGAGGCGTATGCCATGCAGGGGCTAACTAGGACTGACAGATTGGGTTTGCTCGTTAGAGGAAAGTATGTATAATGTAGCTTATACTTTTTTAACATTCTGAACTCTCTGTGACGTAAATTCAAGAGATGCCTTTATAAATATTTTCCATAAAGCCACTAAATATAGTAACTCATATTACAAAATTAGAAGCTTTTTGCGTTATATTCAGTACTAAGAAAATTTTCTGCTAAATAATGAATTATTCCAATTGTTTAAGACTTTACTTGTCGATACAAATTTTCAGTACCTGCATGATATTTTTTATATGGATGCATTTACTGATTACATCTTATATAATCATTAAAACGAAATATTGTAAACATGTTTACATGGCTTGTTATTATATAATCCTTATTATATTGGTTTGTTCTCCGGGTAAATTTTCTCGTTTACTTATACAGTGTAATGAGTTTTATGAATATCATCTTAATAAATACAACAAAAAAATCAGTTAGGCTCTTTATATCTCTCTATCATCGTCAGCTTTCAAAAATTTATGTCAAGCCCCACATTTAATTTAATTTGTCCTACTTGCTGTGGTTTTCAATCATCATATTCACTTATCGTCAAAAACTTCAACAATTTGACGGCTTTGATTCAAAACTCAAAACAAATATACAGTTTTAAAGTGAAAACATATGCTACTTCAAATTAAGTTGATGCGTTTTTGAATGATTACATTCTTATGCTCTATATTTGAAAAGATAGATTGATAAGAAAATTGCTCAGAATAGAAAACAGAAGACATTGTGTAACCTAATACTTCAAATTTGGCTTTTAGTTACTTCTTAGATAGTAGATACTAACTAAAAAATTTTTCCTTAAAAGCTAAAAAAATTATTTTTTGTTAAATTTTCAGTTTAATTATAATTTCTATGCTTTCCCACAGTAATCTTACCTTACTGTAGCAATGAGTTTCGTTACTTATTATCACACAGAAGCTATTTTTTCACGCCATCTTGAAATTCTGAAAAATAAGGTTTTCAGAATTTTAAGGTGAAATCTTTGTTTTACTGCCGTACGTTTCTTTAATTTTAATAAATTTTTTTAAAAAAATATTATGTACATTTTACAACTCCCAATTGTTGGATTACTGGATTTATATTTTAAAGAATTGCGATAATATATGTTTTTACACATATGTTATATGTTACACATATAGTTAAAACCTATTTTAAAAATTAAGTATAGACAAATTATGTTTAAATATTATGTTTAAATGTAATGAAATTCGAAGTTGTAAGTATTTATTAACAAGTATAATAGACATTCTTGCATATTTTTGTATAAGAATACTTATTATATTTGTAAGTATTCTTTTAACAGGTGTTCTGCTTTTTTTTAATTATGTTTACTTGTAAGTATGCTTTTATTATTTCAATCATAAAAAAACTATAATAAACTTCTACCTTAATTTAAGTTTTTCTTTTTTTTCTATTGTAAGATGTACATCTCTTTCTCTCCGTCTGTAGGGCTAATGTGATTTCGGGACAACATTTCTTGCATCAGATTCATGCTAATGAGTTTCTTGATTCTCCTGAATTCGAGTCTAGCAGATCTGGAGTTGAAGAAAAATTTAAGGTATATTGTCAACAAATTTATTTTAAGTAACTTTTTTTTTTGAAATTTGAAGTACTAAAGCAAGATTTGAAAAACTCAAATCTCTAAAATATAAATTCAAGTCAATAAACTTTTCGAAAAATGTAATGAAACTTCCTTTTAAATTTCTTTGCTTAGTGAAATTTTCCACTTTGTTTTCAATATGGGTTTTATTATTAGAAGGAAAACTGGAGTGATATTTAAAAAAAGTGTAAAGTTACAAAAATGATTTTATTCGAAATAAAACATATATTTTTTTATGATTATTCAACACTTTAAAAATATTTAGTGACAATTTTTATAACACATCACATATTTATTTATTTTGTTTATTATTTTTAATTTTAGCAGAAGAGTTTTCTTCAAATTCTATTAATTTTTGCAATCAGCTTTTAACGAAACAAATAAGCAAAGTAAACGTTTAAGCGAAGAAAATGAATGAATGTCACTGCATGAAATGTTTCTAACCTACTTTCAGGTCTCTATCATCGCAACGACTCCTTGCCGAGCTATAGTTTGGCAGCGTCAGAGTCTCGAATACCTCCTGATTAAAGAGACTCACCTGTCCAATGTTTTGGCTCTTCTGCTTTCGACTGACATCACCCGGAAACTCTACGCTATGAATGACAAGGTGATTTCCTCTTTTAACATTTTTTAATCCTACAGGGCATCGTGAAGCCATTTGGCTACACATTTTATTTCCATTTATAAACTCCACATAACGACACCAGAGGTGAGCAGTGAATGATTGACAATACTTAAAAAAAAACTTTTTGATAAATATTTGTAGAAAAGCCTGATACCTCTTAATAGTGTTAATATGATAGGATTTATTTTGGTAATTTGAACAAGATGACTGTTGTATAAATAGTTGTACCATTGAAAATAATATTAATTTTTTTTTTTTTTTTTACTTTTGCTTCGTAAGCAATATATTGATAAAAAGGGATTTTTATTTTTATTGTAGTTTTATTATAATATGATTTGTGTCTCCTAGATATTGTTAAATTTATAATGTAGCTATTTGACACATTATAATTTTTTAATTTCACGAAAAAAATTATTTAAGATTTTTTAGAATAATTTTCTTATTAAAGGCAATTATTCAAACTTTTTAATCTTTGTAAAAAGAAAGCATGCATTCTAGGGTGAATATTAGTATTTTTAATGATTGGTGTTTAGGAAATCTGAATCACAAAAATAATCGTTTTCCAATCTTGATTTAAATATGAAATTCATATTTGTTTTGCTGGAGTCATTCACAGTAAGATTAGGAGCACAGTCTTTTGTTACAAAAACAAAATTTTTAACAGTGAATGGTTATCTTCTCAGGAACAATGGAAATCTTCACGTGAAGTCATAACTAGGAGGTAAATAACATAGCGAATGTCTTTTAATTACATGTTGCTAAACATTGAACCATAGCTGAAGCATTAAAACTATATTAATTTAATTTAGCTCTGTGCGAGAGCAATTCTAGGGTATTTTGCCTCATGTATGGAACCCTTGAAATTTTGAACCAAGACTGGATGATGAGGACGACATAAGATATTCTCCTCTTTTCCTTATTTATATCGTTCTACTGATAATCGTTTCGTTATTACGATCAAAAACAAGCTAGTCGTCATCGATATAAAGAATAAGAGAACGGGTAGTGAGACGGTATTCGTGGTGATTGATGTTCATTACTTCAAAGTAACACCAGAGGATAATTTAAAACAAATTCTCTCTCTCTCTCTCTCTCTCTCACACACACACACACACACACACACACACACACACACACACACACAC
>JAPMOQ010002989.1:478878-503131 GCA_026543055.1 Argiope trifasciata
GTTATTGTTTCACTAGAAGATACTTTGAAATTCCTCGAGAATCGTATTCTATTAAGGCTTTTTTAAGGGCTTAGCTTATTATGGATTAATTAATTTTTTTACCAATAAAAAGAGGAAGAATTTACACATAAATATTTTTTCTCTCCTTATTTTGTAAAATACCATGGGATCTTTTTAATTAAAATAATTCTGCTTTATACTTTACTTTTTACTTATTCCAGTTGAAGAACCTATCACATGTCATCTTTTTATCATGTGAGAACATGATACTGTTCTGTATTGAGGTTTTTGGAGCCTCAAAATACGAAGAAAACAAATTGGTGAATCCTGAAAATGCATAGGCAATAAATTGGCTATTTATCCCTTTTTTTATTTTGGAGTTGGCTTTCGTAGTAGAAAATGTTAATGTTGTAATTTACCAAGAAAGTAAAAATATTGTATAATTAATCGATAAAGATTGTTGGTTTTGGTAATTTCAACTAAGTAAAATGGAGTTATTAGAAAATAATGCAGAAGGTGTCGAATTCGGGTGAAATTTGCAATAGTAGATTTCATTTTTTTACTTTTTTATTCTTATTATTTTATTTATTGTTTATTTTTAAGTCGAGTCTTATAGGCCTGGGTTGGATTAATTGGCAAAGTAGGCATCTATCTTGAAACCCTTTAAACTCTAAGTGAAAGCAAGGCATCAAGATTTTTTGGAGAGTATCCAGATAAATTTAATTTTTTTGTTTTTATTACAAAACATTTTTTTTGTTTTTATTATTATTTTACTACCCAAATAAAGACAATACAGTTTATTCAAATAAAATAAGGAACTATTTATTTTGATGACATAATTTGCATTTAACATACAAAATTTCCTTCTTTACAATTTAAGTAGTTATGTTTCACGCAATTAAGTTTTTAGTAATATATTATCTGAGAAGTATGAGAATAATTTTCATCATCATTTAAATAGAAAAAAGTGAATGCCTTCCTACAAAATGGTTTATTTTAATTTTTTAAAAATTTAATTATATATTCATGTTTATTTTATAATCTATTACTTGCCCATTCATTTTACAACCAACGCACATACATTTAAAAGCAACATTCTGTAACTTAAATGCAAAAAGTGTCTGATAATAGTAACGATTATAAATATTGCTTTCTAGAGCTCTTATATCCAATTTTGAATTCATTTGATGGAATCTCACCAGAGGGGTTTCGTTGTATAGGTGAAAGATATTCCTCTGTCAGACAAATACTCGAGGTTCCCGCTATGACTTTGCTAAACAAATAAATGTTGAGAACGTTTCTGTTGAATTGCGCTGACGAGGCAAATGTTTTCAAATTCACGTTGTAGTGAGATACATAATTTATTTTCTAGAACACTACTAACGATGGTATTTAAAATTCATGAGAATTTTTTATTCTTTATTTATGCAGTTTTAATTGAGATGAACATAATTAATTTTCAAAAGTAAAATATTAAATGTTAGAACTTATTCCTGTTGTAGATATATACTTCTGCGCATTTTCTGTATACAAGATAGCAAGATGACAAGCTGAAAGTCAGAAATGGCTCAAGTATATATAGTTAAGATAGTGTAAATTACGAAAAAAAAAAGATTTTTTTAATGTTATTTTTTAATTATGTAAAATTTCCACCGAAATCAAAAACAAAGATTATCTTGAGATGGAACTCGAAATTTTAAACCTTGATGATATAATAAGAATATATACTTGTCTGTAACTATCAGTGTAAGCTCTAAAATTGCATTATGAGATTTGACACAACCCACCAACATTCTAATGAAACATGTAACTGTCCTATATACCCAGTGAATTTTTAGAGAAATCGAGTTTCGAATCTGGAAACTCACAGATTCCGAAGCGAAATTTTACCTTCGTCATAGCAACCACCATATTTCATAAATAATAGGCTTGGTTTAAAAAGTACAATATGCATACAAAGTTGGAAATTAAAAATTAATGTTTCCTTTTATACTTCAATTCTATTTTTGGCCTTTATCTTTCCTACTTCGGAATTTTTTTGTTTTGAATGATTAATTTTAAGATTGAAAAATAAATAAAGGAAACTTTTTTAATTTCAGTGACTTTGCCACTTATTGAATATTTATTTTCTAATATCAAAAGGCTCATAACTGTCCACAGACGGATTCCATAAAATATGAATCGCCTTGAATTTTTAAATAAAAATATGGAAAGAAATTCTGAAAACAAGTTAAGATGATTTAAGCCTTTCGGTCCTGAAGATATTAGCAAAAAATCCCTTGTTTGAATCTTTGCCAGAAGGCGACTCTTGATAAAGTCTTCAGCCCGGATTCTTTATATCCTTTTTTGATTTAAAGTTAGTATTTATTTATTATTTGGGTTATCTTATCAAATATTTTATAAACATCTAGCCTATAAATACTATCAAGCTAAAAAGTTACGATTTCTTCCAAGATCTTTAGTAGTACTCGAATAGATTAAGAAAGTGATTGCATGAAAAAAAAAAAGAAATAATTAAACTCTAAAAACTTAATATGGCATTAGTCGGGTAAACGTCACATAAAGTACGAAATGAATTGGATACATTTAAAGGATTAAATAATTCAAGAAAGGGAAGATTTCTAAATCAACTCAATATCAATAATTCCCCATTTCCTTCTCTGACAGTTTAAATACACCAAAGATAACTAAGACAGAAAGTTGCACAGTAAGATAAGAAATTGACCTTTCCCTCTCATTAAGTTTAAACCTCGAAGAAATATTGCCCATTTTCTTTCTCCGTCTTGGAGGAGCTAAGACAATAACTCACATCCATCGATTTTTTTCCATAATCCTGGAACTCTTAATTCCATTTTTAGAACACTAATTAATCACACGACGCTCATAAAAAAAGTTGGGTGGTACTTGGGAGGAAGAGCTGAACTGACACAAAATAAGGCTCTTACTTTGGTCGGAGAATTTATTAGATTGCTCAAAGGCAGGCGCTATGTCACAAAGAGGAACGATATTCTGCCAGACAAACGCTCGGGTTTCCGCTGTGTTTTGCTGAGCAAGTAAGTGTAAAGTGCATTGCTGATGAATTATGGAAGTGAGGTCTCTTGAATATTGCTGTTGTTGTGACAGTTTCCAGACTCATAATTCATTCACTATGTGTCCAGCTGATAGGATTTAACATGCATGAGATTTTAACATTCAGAGATGCAATCCATCAAGTTTTGGGTGAAATTAGTTAATGACGGTAGGTGAAAGAGAATCTTAAGCGATATCAAATGACTTAAATTACAAAGCATGAACTTTTTAGAGATACAGTTATTAATTACTCTTTTAAAAATTGGGTGATATAAAAAAACTGTTTCGTTTTACACGTTTCTACTAAACATTGTAAGTTATTACGTCATAAAGTTGAATTTATGTGATGAAATTTTTATTTTCTTCCTGAGGTACTGCTGTTATGAAATTGAGTACAAACTTCACCATAATACAGCTATAATTTTTTCATTAAAAATAATCAGTTAAGCAATCGCTATTATTTAAATTTTGACTCATGACATAAGGCACCATCATGTAATGTATTTGAAAAAAAAAAATACTTTCAAGATTTTTTAGCAATTATCCCATATATTTGTTCTGATGTCAGTATTCCCTTTCCAAAGTAATATAAAGAAAAGATTTGTTACGAAAATTATATGATGAGAAGCCCAACAAATTCAATAATGGAAAAGGGCGCTTTATTCTACAAGAGACACACACACATGCGTGCATGCACAAAGCAAGTTTGCAAGCAAGTAACGGGTGAATATATAAAAACTTTTGTAATAATCAGTAGAATACATGCAGAAAACAATCGTTATTAAACTGAAGCTACAATGTGCATACGGAGAGCGTTCCGTAATCAAAACTCCGAAGAGTGAATTCACTCGCTTGGCTCGCGTTCTTTCGCTTTTGAAAAAGTTTCAGTGAGAGGATAATGAGGTTTTCAAGAAGAAGAATTGTATCCCTAGGTTTTATAAATATATCTACATAATTCTTGTATTTTCTAAAATTTTCTTTTTTTCCTCCTAATGACTGTGAACTTCGTTGCCAAGATACCAGATTATTTACTTGGTATTCATTTCGAATTTGTTAAATTATATGCAAAACTCTCATCTTTACCATGAATCTATTAGCGAGGAAAATTAAGATTATACTTTCAAAATAATCTTTTACAAATTTCTCTCATAGGGAACCCAAATGTTTGCACATGATCTATAGAGATTAATCTAGAAGCTAAATATGTGAAAGTTTTTGACAGGTGAATTGATTAGTATATGAAACAAAAAATTTATATAAATATATCAAACAATTGCTAAAAAGTAGAAAATGATTTAAACAATTTTAAATAAATTTCATAAACAATTTTTTAAAATACACTTTTATTAGAAATTTTTTTAAAAATTGTATTTTTAAAAATTTTTAGTCTTTATTTAATAATTTATTGTTGGAATTCCCGTCTTCAGATGACGCTCTCGTACTGAAACAAAACAGATTGAATTAATTGAATAATTAATAACTAATCGGAAATTCGAATTTTTATCTCCGAAATCAAGTGTATAAAAGTTTTAAAAATCTAGTATACCTGAAATTGAGAAATTGAAAAAAAAATCGAATATTAAATGCATCAGTCTAAAGATTATGCTTATTAAGTTAACCAAAAATTATAATAAAAATACATCTTTTAAAGTATTAAAATATTACATAACATTTTCGTCATAAAATATGGAGGTCAAAATTAAATCGTGAAAGTGTGTGGAGCTAAGACGGATGCCACAAAGATTTTAACCACTCTGAATATCACGTGCAAGAAAATTCCTACCCATTAATAAAAAATAAACATAAATCTGAATTAAAATCAGTTCTGTTTGCGATGTTTCTATTATTATGTCACTATTTTACGAGTTTTTTTATCACTCTCTTTTTTAAAAAATTACTTTTACTTTTTCTACGTTTTATCACATTAATAAAACTTTAGATTTTTCAATTTCAAATTTTAGGTTTTTTTTTATTATTTATAAATTCCCTATTAAATTCACTAAGCTTTCTATCTTCAAAGAAGATTGGTTTCGAAAATTGCTACGTTAATTGAAGTGCGCAATATAAATTTTTGGGAACAAAAGAGCAATAAGTTTGTAACTTTGTATAAAAAGAGTATTACATTAAAAAAATTAAAATATGTTTCAAGTTCAAGATTTTAAAAAAATTACAATGAAACTGTAGAATTTTCAGTTGCATTGTATTCATTCATTTTAGATAAATTTTTATACCTACTAAAAACATTAACTTAATCTCGAAAACTCAAATAAGTGTGTATTTCAATTCATTTTGCTATCGTGATGCAGCTGCTTCTATGGTTATTTAATAAACTTCTTGCTAGGTCTGGCAGTTTATTTGTTAATTTATCTAGATCAATATACCTGGACCAATGTATCGAAACCTCTTCACTTAAACCATTTTCAAGTCCGGTCTGGCACAAACGAAAGAATTGCGCGAGAAAGATATTTCCCAGTTGTTTCCTTACAAAAAGGAGGGTACAAGAAATTCTATAAACATCAATTCTCAACATAGGTTGAAAATGAGAAAAATCCAATGATTATCTAAATTAAAAACATTAAAT
Source organism: Argiope trifasciata (assembly GCA_026543055.1). Lineage (NCBI taxonomy): Eukaryota > Metazoa > Arthropoda > Arachnida > Araneae > Araneidae > Argiope > Argiope trifasciata. Next base: position 484,529 of record JAPMOQ010002989.1, read on the forward strand.
GATATAATGATAACATCAAAAATATTTTTGTGTGTATTTGAATAAATTTGTTTGAGACCTAAGAAGTTGGCTATTATGAAGCGAATAATAGCATTTAAAGCGAAAGCAATTACCAGATTCCATTGTATATTGAATTAAACCTTACTTATCCTTTTCTCCTTTATTACTTCATTCGTACTATTTTTTTATATAATCATTTTTATATATAATATTACAACGTTTAGTAGAAAGTGTTAAGGATTTTAAAGTGCGTGATACTTCTAATGATAAGGAAATTCAATATTGGTGATTTTCCTGATTATTTGGCCAAGTATAAGTGTTTCAAGAGTTTTTAAAGTTTTATTAGAATTTTATTTAATTAAAAATTTAGCACAATTTTGAAATTTTTGAAGAATAATTGTCAGAAAGATTGGACGATTTTAAAACCTTTTTTTTGCTCCTTTTTACAACCAAAGTCATTGTTTTCCAATGATATCAATTTAGTTGTGATGGAAATTTTTTCCTAGTTTTGACTATTTTTTAAAAGGCATTTTTTCACCAATTTAAATTTTATTAAATTTATTAAACTTAATTAATTTTTTAAAATTTTTTTTCAATGTAAATTTCATTACTGTGAAGAACAGCGTACAGTTTGCAGATAGGTGATCCGGACGGTTAGATTTTTTTATGGAATTACTATGTGATGGGATACCACTTCATTAAGAAATTTCCATCAAACAATTTATGGAACATATGCAAAGTTCTTAAAATATTACGATATTAATATCTGTTACAATCTGTAGTTTAAAAATATAGCTTTATATGTTTTTCTTTCCTTTATTATATTTTATTTATCTTTATATTTTTAAATCTATAATGATTTTTTTTAAATAAAAATATAGAAAAACTATTTAGTCTAAAAGTCATTCTTCTATACATAACTATATGAGGTGTAATTTTTTTTCTCAGCATTCGTTGTAATATTTTTTGTTTAAAGATCGAATCTTCAATCTAAAATTCTTATATGACACCACATTCATTCAAATTTCTCTGATGTAAAAATCTTTAAAAATCAGCTTATCGTGATGTTCTGCGGTTTCACTGCTTTTCTTGTTTTAAATAAACATTTTACATGATCTTTGAAAATTAACAAGTGCATTTTTAAAAAGAGAACAAAAATCTCACTCATCATTCAAGATGTGCATCATTTTGGAGTTTTATTTATTTATTATCAAGTAAAAACATTATGTTATTTTGGTGAAGGGGTTTGAAGCCCGAATTCATGTAAGCAATGAATATTGAAGTTCGAAATCGCATAGACAATGAATAAAGTCTGAATGACCACTTTTAATCACATATATTGTTTACCTGCTTTTATCAGTATTGCCTTATTATTATGTACGCTTCTATGAAAGCAGATGCGTTTTTAAACAGTTGACCTGCTTTTATCAGTATTCCTTTATTATTACATATGCTCCTTTGACAGCAGATGCGTTTTTAAAAGGTTAGCGTTGAACTATGACGTCATATTTGTTATTTTCATGGAATGTTATTTTTTTTTGAGAAGAAATTCGATAATTTAGTTTTTATAATAAGTTCAAAGAAACTTTACTCGAGTTTAATAACAGTTTTGATGAAACCCATTCTTAGGTAGGAAACATTGTAGGTTTGACTCCTGTTCAAAGATTATTCCATTATGAAACTGTTTTATGATTCAGAAATTAGAAAATAGCACTTTGTGTTCACAAGAATACTGTTTTCATAACAATTCTACATAAATTAATGCATTTACAAAATTTTTTATCGTGATGTTGATTTGAAGTGTTTGATGCCTCAAATTACATAAGCAACAAACTGGGGATTCATCACTTTGGGGACATCTATTTTGCGCTTTCAGGGTTATCAGAAAATAATGAAGAAGTTTGCCATATTTAGCAATTTATTACAAGTTAGTTACAACTTGATTTCCAAATTATTTATTCTCTTTCTTAGCATTCTTACGAATTATATTACTTAAGTCATGAACCAATTTAAACCGGTCTGAAACTATCACGAGATTATCAGATGACGCTCCAAAATTTTAGACCGACGATAGAGAAATCTCTTGATTGTTTCAAACCGTTTAAACTGGTTAACGACTTAAATTAATGAAGGCAAATAATGACTTAAAAATAATAAGATTTTCACATGATAACCTGAAATTTGTAACCGTATATTTCCTTTTTTTCAATTTTTGTTGTTTAAAACGCTTTCAGAATGATAAAAAGATGTAGATTATTCAATGAAATTCGACTTAAAACAATTATATATACATATTTATTTTTCAGAGCAATAATCAAATCTTTGTATTAGACGAATAATTATACATCGAATTACTTTTCCGAGTGCAAAGAGTTAGTAGGTTAACATTAATTTTTTACAGGCTGTTTTCCCTGCAACCCATAGAATTTACGATAAGAGGATTTTCAATTTACAGAAGAACTAAGCAAATAAAACCTCGATAACTTTTTTTTCATTTTAATTCCTTACGTTTTGCAATTTCTGGCATTCCAAAATTTACGAATCCTCTTTAACTATATAATTGTTTACCTCCATGGGCTCTTTTTTTTCAGCCGTCCATCACATTTCCAAACTACATTTGCAGTTCCAGCTAAATATTTTCTATTTCAGATGATGTTATAGACCTTTTTGACTATTTCAATAATGTTTGATGCCTAGTAAATATATATATGAAGTAATACTAAAATATCTAGCAAATACATAAAATGTACCGTAATAGCATACAAATGCTGTACAATATTGTATGACATTTATCTATATTCGCAATATTGCTTAGCATATAATATCATACAATATTGTGTGACAGGCTGTGGTGCTTGGGTAGAGGATGCTTGCAGTTCCTCTACATGATCCCAATACATATTTATTTTATTTCATGTATCTGGATTTCAGAATTAAATTCATACCTTCAATCATGCCGCCATTTTGATGCCTGTTAAATAAACGTCAGTTCCGAGAGATTTTCCGTATTTTTAAATAGTCTATTCAAACATTGCATTACTGAATTCCCCCGTTTCCATTCTTCCTAACATTCCCCCAGAGCGAAATTTGTGGATCAATTCTTTCAGCAATTACGAAAATGGTCAAATCTGACCTTCTATTCTGCATTCTGTTCCTCGCTCCTTTTGCCGGCATTTCCAACAATTGACTCGTGACCTATTTTGACAGAAATTAATTCATAAGTTTAATTCCCGCGAGCGTTGATTCAGAACTGAGCTTTTAGTCTAATGAACCTTGCAACGGACGACAAATAACGCACGTGTATTCGGTATCGATTTTTTGGAAAGGAGAATCTGAATTTTTAAAACAATATTTGTTAATTATAAAATTTTAAAAAAGAATACTTACTCAGTATAGAATTTGAAAACAAAGTATATTTTTTTCGTAGAGTTGTATTGTTGGATTATCATTTATTAACACATGGAAGACGGGTCATTTTGGACAACAAACGAATTACAAATGATCATATTCTCCTTGTTTATTTTTCAATTCTTAATTTTTCATTGTCTTTTTCTAATTATTCACAATTTTCAAAACAATTATTATAGATATTTGCTCATCATTATCTACATTATAAATGTGTATACCTAGAAGGATGAACTACAGCCGTTTTAATCTGCAAAGAAATACCGATCATAATAAAATTTTAAAAATAGAATATTAGTTGAATGTAGAATTTTAAAACAAAACATTTGTCTTTGAAGGATTTTATTATTTAATTATCATTGCTTAACGCGTATAAGATGGGTCATTTTGGACTGCAAACGAATTTGAAATGTTCATATTCTCTTTGCTTATTCTCTCTCATTTGTTCATTGATATTTTCTGATTATTCATACTTTGCAGAATGAAAAATGTTTATATTTACAAATTATTATCTAATCTGTAAATGAATATATCTAGAAAAATGCTGTTATTTGGATTCAGATTATGCTGTACAGTACACTCCCAAATATCTGGCATAATGTAGCTGATGGCCAGGCCGGAGTTTTCTGAATTCATCTCTTTGCTCACCAAGACAACTTTTTTATGCTAAAACTCATGGTTATAATACGTATTTTCTCATTTCTTACTGAGTACTAAGTCCTCCATTTATCTCAAGTCATGGTAAAGATTAGAGAAGCTACAGGTACTGTGAGGATTTATAAACTGACTCGGTGCTGGTAATTTATATATGTTTACATACTTCACTGCATATGTCAAGACTTTATAAAAGAAAGAGTAAATTAAAGATATAAATTGTTCTCATTTTAACATAAATTTTGTAATGTCTCACTTAATTACGATACAAGAAAGTTGGGTTGGATAGTTCGGAAACCGTATACTCGGGAGTTACTGTATTTTTTATTGCATTTTAAATTTAATATTTTAATCTAATTTTTTTAAATAATTTATAATCTTATAATCTAATTTAATCTAATTTTTTATTGCATTTTAATTTTAAATTTAAATTAAGTTTAATTCACACAATAATTATCTTTTATTCATCAAGCATTTAGCTATGATTTGATTGGGAGAATTATAAATGTATAGAAATGATGGTAAAAAGCACCTGCTGGTCACCTACAATTATTTTTATAATTGAAAAAAAAAGTGTTGCGCAATTTATGTGAAACTGATTCTGTTTTGGATTTGAAATTTGATTACTCTCAGGATTAATAGATTCCTGATAATGTTTGATTTCTGAATTTTGATTTATTATAAAAATTTCACAAAGCAATTTTTTCTTTGAATCAGAAGATTGAAAAAATTAATAGAAAAAACGTTGATATTCTTCATAATGAAGTTGCGACTGGATTACTGTTAAAAAAATAGTGAAAAAAGGTGACAAAAAATATCCCATATATATGCCATAAGCCGCAAAAATGGCCAAATTTAGAAGAGCAACTTATGTTAGATCAAAATATTTGTTAAATGATCTTCAAACTTTAGATGAAAAATTGCAAATGAATACGTTGATGACTTTTATAAAGGACTTGTAATACGGATTATGGCAGAACCATTTCATAGAATATTTTATTTGATGAAACAATATTTTTACATCTTTAAATACAGTTAAAAATTTAAGGAGTGAAGTGTGTCGCTGATACTCTGAAATTACCTAATAAGTGAAACACAAAAAAGGGAATAACATTCAAAGCAAAATTTTCAATCATATTAGTATTTTTAGGACAACATACCAAAGAAGAAAATGAGATGGAAAGTATAAAATTTAATAACTTAATATATTAATAAAACGCTTTAGCAAAAAAAAATATATATAGTTTTTGGTAATTTAAAAAGATTTTTCAAAATGACTGGTTCTAAGTCTTTCAAAGAATATAAAAATGCTATCTTTCTAATCTAAAGTTATCTATATGTATTGTTAATAGTATATTTTATTTAGGTCAAACTGAATTAAAATATAAATAATTATATTAAAATCCCCAAAACTATAAAAGCAATTTCTGAAATAATGAAAATTGATTAATATAAATTGAAATCTATATTTTAATGTCATATTCTCTTTTCAGAAAAGGTAATTTTTAAATCTTTGATGTTAATAATATACAGGGTAATCGGTAAAGTCTTTTTAAATTCTAAACTTTAATTAAATTCAAAACTGCGTCTCGCCTAGCCAGGGAAGTAACATGTACCTGTAATAAAGTGACCAAACTGAATTTATTGGGCAGGCTAAATTATCTAGAGATTTATCTAGGCTAGAGATTTTAAAAATTAACTAAAAAAAAAGAGAAAATCGTCAAAAAAGTCCATATAGAGAAATGAACGCCATGTCATAATACAGACACAGGAAAAAGTTTGGTGTTATCTGTAAAATTGGTGAAAATATTTGGGATTAAAATTATAAACGTTTCGTATCTGAGAAAATTTTCTTTCTTGAAGATTCCCACAATAACCTCAACCCCACCACTACACCCCATCCTTCAAAGGATTTTTTAGATTTATTATTTTTATTGTTGTCTGTTCTATTCGTTGTGCTACGCTGTTGCCTAACTCGGAATTTAATTGTGTGATAATGTAGTTTACAATTTTATCAATTCATTTGAAAATCATAACCGAAATTGGTGCTGTTTTATTTGAAGTATTTGAATCAGCGGAAACATGAAGAACCGAGCGCAGATCGCTGAATAACCCACACCCAGCTTACGTGAAATTCCGCATTAAGCATTTGACTGTTGTACTTTTATTACTACCTAAATAAAAATGGAAGGCCGTTCAGGACTAGATCGATTACCGATCAGTATTTACAAATTTGCTTATAGAATATCGAGTACCTCCAGAGTGGCATATCAAACAAATTTAATTACCGTTTACACAGATCGGGACTTCGGTGTGCCAGTAGTTTTTGATAGACATGCAATGCATTTGCGAAGGTGCGGTTTGAGCTTAAATACTGCAGTGCCTGTCAACCTTTTTCTATCATAAAACTAAATTATTTTATTTTATATTCAGAAATTATGTCAATTCTCTAACTTAATTTGATTGTAAATAATTAAGCTTTTAGTCAAAAAACTAATCTCCAAATCCGATTTATTTACTAACTGAAGATATCTCTCTCTGCACAGAAGGGAAATTAACTGTTCGGACTCATTGTGTTTCTGTACAGGACTAAATTATGATTGCAAGCATGCGCAGTTACTCAGCACAGGTATTCCTTATATTTCTCTTCTTGGTTTTCAAAATGAGGAATAGTTGTGAAAATGAACCATAACGATGATGTTCAAAATAGAATTCCAACTATATTTCTACCTCAAAAAGTTCTTTCGACTGCTTAAAATTTGGAAGTAAATAAGTAAATGAAGGAAAACTTTTGGCAAAAAAAAGATGAAATGATAATAATTTTTCATAATAGTTACATTTGAATAAATTTTCTAGCAATCGGAAAGACTTCTTTCTCAATTTTTAGTTACAAATATTGAACGACTCTGAACAAAACTCCCTCTTTTCCAGTGTTAAGATCAAGGTATATTGTTTAGGAATCTTCAATTTCTATTAAAACATCGTTAACTTTGGAGAATAGAAAGTTTTAAAGAATAACTTATAAAAATGTTCCGATTTCAAAATGTCGCTGATCTTCTTTTAGAGTTGTAACAGAATAAATATATTTTTCTTTTGATCCTTAACAATTCTATTATTACATCACAATCTGAACTTAACTTTTTAAAGTTTCTGAAGAATAAAATGTTTTCTAAGAGGCACTATACAAATAGAGATAAGTTAGAGACGGCTAGTTTGTTTCCAACGGATGTAACATTTTTTCAATAGTCGGGCAAAAACCAAGATAAAAAGTTTTCATCTGTTCTTTAGAAACAAAATTTTAAAAAAATATGGATTTTATTTTAATGTTTTTTGTATTATAGTAGTAAAATATCTTTCGATTATATTTATCTTTTTTATAAAATGAGGGTGAATCTTTCCGACCTAAAAATACTGTTCCTAGTCCACTTTAAGTTTTTTAGTATGTGTATCACGTTTCCTTGGGGGGAAAAGTAGGAATTGCCAAGTGAAATTTTGAAATTTTTCTCAACTATCGTAACTATGAGTGCAGAACTACGTATAGTTTTTTGCCTCATTCCTAAGCGAATGCTGTATAAAACTTACATTCAATATTTTATTCTATTCCTTCGAATGGTATACTCGCTAGCCTATTTTTTGTACATTAAAAAATTGCTGGCGAGTATACCAGCATTAAACACTTGTATTTAATCGCGATCAAGTTGATCTGCTATATATTTTATTAAAATTTGTATCAATCTTTTAAAATGATAAATTATTTATGGGAAAAGAATCAGCTTTTGGAAATTTATAAAAGTCGTTTGGTGCAGTTTGTAATTTTTTGAATTTAATTAAACCTGTTCGTTTCATTAGATTCTCCCCATTTAATTAAAAATCAAATTTCAGACTATTAAAGAATTCTTCAGTGTTATGGTATCTTATGAAAAAATTTAATTTTTTTTAATTAATATTATATATTTTTGAAATTTTTTTTCTTTTATATTTACATCGATGTGTTAATATGTGTTATTTTAAATTTATTTTTGTTTTCTCGCATACGAAAGTTTATAACATGTTGTAATCGGCAAATGATTTCATATATGATATCTATAATCATCGCAATTAGTATTTTAAATTTCACCTACAACTGATATAGTGAGTCATAAAAAAGGTATCATTGAAGATTTTATGACAATCAATTAAATACTTAATATCTTTAATAAAAAAAGACATGGAAAATTTTTCAATCCAAGCTATACTGGGTATATCAACTAATGCAGTAAAAATAAAGTTTACCCCATTTTTAACATTAGAATTCTATTCAAGGGTTCTGCAAAGTTTAGACAACCAATTAAATTTGCATTTTAAATTAATTCGATTGTCATTTGAAGTAAAAAGAATTAAATTATTGATTTTAGCATTAAAGACTCGATTGTTGATGACAACAGTTGCAATGCAGCTATTCTAGTTATGGAAAAAAACACATAAGTTGAAGTAATTATAATGTTAAGTTGAAGAAATCTTTACTGCTTCTTTATTTCTAAGGACATTAAATACGCAATATACGTTCCAGTCATAAATTTGTTTTTACTTAAAAAACAAATGAGAAACTTAAGAGGTTGAATTAATTTTCTTTCTTTTATTTTGTAAACAGAGAGCGAACATACTGTTTATTGCACGATTTCACTTTTTATTAATTTATGACTATATTGTATTAAAAGTTCATAAACAGGCAAAACAATACACAGAAACATATTTCATAATGAAATGTCTTTTTTTTGCTTGAAGAAAACACAGTTAATAATTTTTATGCCAGTCTAGAAAGAATATATTTAACATTAATTTTTTGTTACATTGCAAATCGACTATATTTATATTTACTTGGCGTTATTTTCTATTGTTTAAGAAATGTTTTTACTATATGCCTATTTAATTTTCAACCTCTTTCAATTTTTAATTTTCCTCTTTTAATTTTCAACCTCTTCGTTGGTAGCTTGAAGTATAATTTAAGAATGCATTAATTCTGAAAGGTTAAGTAATTGAAATTCATGCCACAATAATGATATTATTGGATTATTATTTTAAACGCATTATGTAAATTAAATTTCAATGGAGGCAAAATTTCAAAAATATATAGTTAGGCCATTATAATTTCATTTTCAGTTTTGAAATTTCATTTGTACGTGCCATTGATTGAAACTTCCTTTTAAAGCTTAATAGCATCCAATTTCGCAAATTCCTTAATTTCTTGCTTTCGTGACATATTTAATTTTGAAATGCGTTGTGCAATTTTTATTTGCTGTTTTGTTGGGTGCTATACAAATTACACGGAAAATCAAACAGAAGAAATTCTTAATAATTTGATTTACCGAAACTTTTATTGAATAAAAAAGGGATGACTTGCCGAATAATAAATATTACTTTACCGATTGCCTTATGTTACTAAGAATTCAGTTGACTCCTATGAATAGCTAAGTAAAATGTTTATTAAACAATATCCATTATTTTTTTTATTTTGCTTAAGTGTTAAGTTTTATCCATTGTTAATATTTCTTTGTAAAAATAATGGCCAGCAGAAAAAAAGAAGAAAACAGACCGAAGAAAAAAGCGAAAAGCCGAAAAAAGTTGTTGTGGGAATATCTTTCAAACTTATGATATTTTAGAATGGTATTTTGCGGAGAAAGTATTTTTGTTTTCAATACGTGGTAATCATGTCAGAAATACGAATTCTCGATCAGTAGTTAATCAATACTTAAAGTGAAACTTCAGTTCATATGATTAATAAATAATTAGAATTAGAATGCGGATAAATTGAGATTATTGCATCTTTATAGAAAAATCAGCCAACATTTATATCTTTGCTGTGATGTCAAATTTGTCATAGCTGATTTAGAAACTCGAAATACTCAATATTTCAAATTTTACCTTATTGTTGTCAACATGTATTTAGTGATTACATCACAGCGCAGTTTATGATGATGCGTTGTTTGATGTCACATGATAAGTGCATTTATACTTGCCATGTGACTGTGATCTGTCTTACTTTATTTCTTTCTTATTAGTATTTCCATACACACCTTTTCTTCTACTATACTTTTACCACTTACCAACGATATCCAAATGACATTTTATGAACAGACATTTCCATCTAGTAACTAATAACTCGCAAGGAATATCTCATGAAACCAAAATGACTTATAATCTTTTAAAATTATTTTTAAAAATGCTACATCAAAGCGAACATAGTGAGAAAACTACTGACTGCTTTCCGATGTGTATAAAATGAACTAAACAGTAATAATGAAATATTACCTTTTTTGTCATTTAATCCGATATCTTTTTTATGAAGTTAATTCACTTTATTTTTATCTTTAAGTTTTATATTTTATTCTTTTATATATTTTTTAAACTATTTAATCGGATTTCTTTCCTTTTTTCATCAAAAATCCAGTTATTTTTATTCGAAACTAGCTGATACCCGGCGCGTTGCTGTAACCGAAAATAAATTATTATTAAGTGCAATCAATCAGTAATTTGGCAATGTTTCATCGAAATAGGATGAAAGATACGATTAATATTTGTTTGTTCGTATTTTATATACTGTGGAGTAACGAACATACGAACAAACAAATATTCATTTTTATATATTAGATTTGTGTATTGTTTTAGAATTGTAAAACTTTATGTTCTTTTAGAATGGTAATGGAAGAACAGATTTATTCTATCTCGTGATTCGTTAAATATTCGTTCAGAATTCTCAAATTTAATTTTAGGAAATATGATTAAAATATTTTCTTTTAAAATTGATTAAACATAGAAAATATATTTATACTATAAAATCGTTAATGTAGTTGGAAAGATAATTTTTGAAAATTAAGATGGTGCAAAAATATTTGTACTACAATATTTTTGGTAGTAACTACGAAAAACGCTAAAATTTAAAAACCCAATATTGATCTCCCCGAAACTTTCTCGCATAATCTGTAATAAAGTTGTTACGCCTGAGAATGACTTGCATTGCAGTTGCATATTGTAGCAACAAAATATTAACCTTTAACTTCGATTTAGCCTTCCTACAGAATCTATTGTCTCCTCGGCGACTTACTTGGAGATTAATCCTTGGTAAATTGATGCGGTTGAGATTCGAATTTTTTTTTTTTTAAATTTCAGATAATTGTACCATCCCTATAACCATCCGGTAGGCGTAAACAATAAGCTGACCAAGTTTCATCGCAATCGGATGAATGGTTTCGGAAGGCATAAGACATACAGACAAACATTCATTTTTATTTATATAGATTGAAGAACACTTTAAAATCTCGAGCTGTAGGCATTTTAAAATCTTTTTGCATTTGATTGCTTTTAATAATGTAAATATCACTCCAAAGAATTTGAGTTACCATGTTTGTTGGTTAAGTATTATTGATTATTTTAAGATTATTCTTTTATTTACTGGTATTTAACAGATACATAATCAAATTTTTAAAATCATTTTATTTTACTTTGCCTGCGACACATTTGAACGAAATTAGCAATCTATTAATGCAAATTTGTAACTAATTAAAAAAATCTGGGATTTGAGATATATCTGTTTTTGACAAGAATTAAGAAATGGAAACCTTTTTTACAAAATTTATTATTGCAATATATAATCGATATTTTTTGTACAAAAATTTTAAGATCAAATTTTTCACTGCCTGCCGAATACATTTAGAATTACATACATTTCCAAAAAATTCATTAAAACCGTCCTTTGGTTTCATCTACATGTATTGCTTACAAACATATTAAAGAAAATTATGAGGTTTTGATATCTAAAGACAAAAATGTAGTTAAATTCAAATATTAATAATTCAAATGTATTTAAATTAAAAAGCAAACCTTGTCAATGTTGAAGTCCTGAAAAGGTTAAATTAGACCAAATAATTATTTCAGATAAACTAAATTTATTCAGAACTATTCGAAATTATATGTTTTACAAAATCCTTCTACAGTAAAATTCTCTCTGCGAAATATCATCATTATTTTTTGTCATTGGATTACAAATATCCCTTATTGATTTTTCAAAAGTATTGATGACTTTAACTCCATTCTTCATATCTTAAACTGACTTTAAGCAGTTAAATCGTTTCGATAATTTTTGAAACTGGGGGAATTTTTTTATTTAAATGCGATATTACGTAATTCAATGATTAATAATTTAAGATCCACATGGATACCATGTCACGGAAATCGTGGAATGTAACTGATTTTTATTTCACATAGATACTTGTTTAAAAATGAAGGTAAAAAAAATTCGCATTTTTTAATATAATTTTTTTTTTAATTCAGTTGTATAGAAGGATAATTGTTCTCATTATCCATAATGAATGTGCTATTCTAAAATCTAAAATGACTCTCTAAAATACTCTGACTCAAGATTGATACATTTCAATGCATCATGCTTTTAAGAAACAATAAAAATATTATAGGTTGTCATAAAAATTAAAAAATATTAGGATTTTTCAATTTTTCTTTTAATAATATGAAATTATAAGGGATTTAAATCTGGTACTATAAAACTTTTAATTTAGCTACACAATTCCTTAATAGTAACTGCCAGGCACATTTTTGAAATTTAAAATTAGAAGAAATTCCATTATATTTACTTGAATATATGAGAGTTATGTATCTGAATAAACTTTATTTCTACAGGCAAATTTTTTTCGCAAATATGTATTTTAAATTTTTGCAATAAATAATAATTATAAGCTTACGAAAGCAAATGCCATTGAAACTAACAAGGTAAGTGATATTACTTTTCGAAAGCTACTATTTTAATGTTTCTTCATGCGTTTATTCTTAAAAATGGTAATTGATCTAATGAAAATTGAAAACTTGTAAAGCACTATCAGCTAATGAAATAATAGTTTTTAATTTTCAGAGAGTTTTCCTACATGCATTTTTCGGGTTTAATTTCAATAATATTTACTTCTGTAAATAATTTTATAAATTTTTCTTAGTAATGTAAAAAAGGAATTTTTTAAATGAAAGAAAAGAATATTTTGTTTTTATTTAGGCTATTTTTTAAATTTCATCTGCCATGAATACTTTTCTAAAGGAGTTTTCTTTCAGAAATTAATTTACAGCTTTGCTTAACAATTATATAACATCTTAGAAATTTTCCGTTAAAAAGACATTTAAAGAATGTATTCTCCCGTTTAAATTGCATTATTTTAGAGAAGCTGTTAAAATTTGACTAACGTTTATTATTCAGATGTCAAAAGAATTGTACCAATGTTACGTGTTGCTACTTAATTACCAAAAATTGGTTACATTGTATGCTTATGTTTTCAGAAGATTGTGAGACATTTTACTTTCCTCCAGTTTGGAAATCATCCAGAAGAAAGTAATTATTTTTACAAAGATAGTTCCACTTTACTTCAGTATTTACGAATACTTTCTTTATTTAAGAGATGGCCGCTTTTTTCTGCAGTTATTCTCTTTAGTAGATTTACCTTTTTTACGCTTTATTAATGTGAATTCGTAAATGCAATTGCCGTCGACTTGCTTAGGAAAATAACAAAGTAATTTTTTCTGTGAATAGTAATGTAGCATTTTTATTATTTCAACATCTAAAAATATTTCCTGTACATTGATGAAAGTACCATTTGCAGAACAATAAAAAGGATTAAAAAAAGGTTTAATGATTTAAAAGATTTAAAAAACACTGACCCAAGAAGATATGTAAATTAATGATGAAGAATATAGAAAGGATTTTGTGGGATTTGTAAAACACTGGTTTTACAAATCCCACAAAAGGACTTTCAGAGATTTGTAAAACACTGGTGTAAGAACAGTCGCAGATCAATGATTTAAAACCAGGCAGTTTTCTCTCGTTTCGTCACTTTTTAATAAACTTGTCATATCAGGGCAATCCTAGCATAACATTGGCGTACAATAGTTACAAAATATTACTTTTGGAGTGAATTGGCATTTTACTGAATTTATCGTGTCATTCTAGACGAGTTATTTGGTGATGAATCCTTGGCATGCGTAAATAGTATCCAAAAATCGAATTTATGTTTTAGACGCATTTTCCTCAATCGATTGAAACAAAAATTTGACACAAAACTATACTTGCAGTCACAAAATTATTTACCAAATTCGATATAATTAAGTTTTTGAGTTTTTCAATTATTATGTTTACTTGTTTCTGAACATATAGATCCACAGGCAGTTAACCCGTAGTTGAATAAGGCTAAAAATTCGGAAGGTGTCAATTGATGTTAAATTTGTGTACTGAATTTTATCTATTTAGCTATGTTCGTTTTGTAATTATCATGTTAACTGCAAATGTAATGTAAAGACCGTGTACTATATTTAATCATCTAGCTCAAAGACAGATGGATATTTTCTAAAAATAGGTTTGTCGGACTCGAAGAGATCAAAATGTAAAGATTCATCAAAATCACTACTTTTTTTTTGACAATTACTCTGCTTTTTGCATACTTCTTATGTACGAGACAGTAAAAAATAAAATTGATGCCGTTATTGTTCTTGGAATCAATTTAATCTTATATTATTAATCTCTGAAAACGACAAAATGTTTCCTGTGGAACTTTTTTTTCACGAGTGCTTCAAATGAAATTTTATTCGTTGTTAAAATATCGAAGAAATGAGATTTTTTAAATTTTACTTCAAAATTTCGCATTTCATTTTTAATGGGTTTTTTATAATATTAAGAAGATGTAAATAAGATTTTCGATTGAAATTATGAATTTCTCTTATGATTTCTGATATAATCTGAAATAAATAACGTGAATGAAATATAACACAGTCTGTTCAAATCTTTCTTATAATAGTTTTAATCCTGTCTGAAGTCATAAGCATGCATCAAAAATTTTTCTTTATTGTTTGTGAACATAAATAAGTTTTGGGGCAAAAGAAAGACAATTTAAATTGTTTATACATAATATTCTCTGTTTATTTTATTGTTTGTGAACATAAAATAAGTTTTACGGAAACACCAGTATATTTTAATTTAAATGCAGGCAATAATAATAAGTATTTATTTACAGATAAAGCATAATAGATATGAAATTGAAGAAAAAGATATTGAGTTGAAAATATTTAATTCATTTTTTTTAAAAATGCACATGACTTACTTAGGGAACTGAATAGTTGCCAACTTGGAAGTATAGAAATTCTTCTTCAGATTATAAATGAAAAAAAGTTAAAGCGGGTTAATAAATAAATGATTTAGTTTTCCTTTATTCAAAATAAAATGAAATTAAAAGTGATGATTTAACGATTCATTTTTTAAATCGTTATCCAACATTTGTTATCAATACCAATTTATAATTACTGTGGAAGATTACATTTTATTATGTTTTCAACATTATATCGTATTTCCAAAAATAGTTTTGTATATATATCATCTTCACTTTTAAAAACACGAATCAACTATAACTGAAAAACTAATCGTTGAATATAATACTTTTTTTACATTTCTTATATTCAATTTATCATAAGAATCCTCAGTTCTCAATAACAGTAAATATTTAAAACTTTGTTGACTATCGATGAATTGACTGTAATTTTTAAAATTTTACATCCACATACAAGGAAATATTCTCAATATATCTTTCAATAAAATTTTAGTTTTTCAGCGACTATCAAAATCAAAGTATTTGAATGGAATGAATGGAAATATTTTTCTAAATTTGAAGAAAAATCCCATCGAGATAATATGCATTTTATGCGTAGGGCATAAGAACTGTATAATATACAGCAGCAGAAAAAACTGCGCATTAACCGTTTCTGCCACAATCAGAATTTTCAGTGTTCCTGTGCATAAACTTCACAGAAAATATCCTTATCCTTTCTGAAAGGGGAGAGAAAGGTGCTAGGCAGTGAAATGATTTTAAATATTGTGAAGATAGCATTAAAAAAATCCATTGCATCTTATTTCTTAAATATTATGGAAAGAAACGACCCATTCCTTCTCTCCATGCATAAAATTCCCATTTTCTCCTTTTAAAATGCCCTTCTTTAATATCCCTTCTGTATTTGCTTAAAAACTTCATTTATTCACTTTTTTCCCCACAAGTACGAAAGAAGAAGGAATTTACATTTTGCAGTTTTTACTTTTATAGATATCTTTCCGTCTCTTTTCTTACAACATTTTTTTCTCGCTCTAAGATGTTTCCGTGTTCACGACAGCAATAAAAACTTTTCATTAAAGCCTTCCAATGCAACCTTGCAACCTTAGACGCGTCAAACATGTAAATGTTGCATGTAACAGGGACGAGATTTAAACCTTGGGGCAGACCTCTGAAAACGTGCTTCTATTTTCTTTTGGAGTGGCTGCCTGTTTGTCTTTTTCAAAATTTGAATTTTACTTTCTTTTGCAGTGCTTGGATGCCGAGAGCTGGTGCCTTTGGGAGCCCACGGGCACATGCAGCCTTTTCTGACAGATTGAAAAGGAAGAGCTGTGAAGAAAGCCATTTGCAATCTTGCGGGGTAGCGGAGTTGTGTCATTTTCCCGAAGGAAAGAGCCCCTGCAAAGTTTTCTTTCATGCTGGAGTTACTTTGTCTAAAATGAAATGCTGTGAAAATCCAGTCTTTATTTTTTCGTGAGACCGATTTCAAAAAGAGGAAGGGAATTGGAAAATCAGAGTTGACAAGAAACCAACTGCGCAGAATATGTTATTATTTATTTCTTGAAATATCACATTTAATGTTTTTCCTTCGAATATAAACAAATATTTATTTGAATTTTACTGCATGCTTTAGGTAGTTGATACAGAAAATACTCTATCATGCGATGATGTATAATACTGATGTTCGATCGATGTATTGATTTTAATCAATCTATTGATGTTGAATTTGATGTATTGATGTTGAATTGATGTTTAATGTTAAATATTCTGTTTATATATATGTATATCAGGGCCTTTTCAACTTATTGAGAGTTCTAAGTATAAACAGCCGAAATTTTCATGATTCCAAATGTATGTATATAATAATAATAAATCAAATTACGGTAACTTTATTTTGCACTTATTTTTCATATTCCATGGGTATAACTTGTGATTAAGTAATGTTGACATTTTTTTTTAAGTATCTAAGATTCCCTTATTTAAATCGACGCATGTCAACGAACTCTCTATTGAAATCTCATTGTAAAATTAATGAAGAGGAGAATTTCGTTTTCTTTTTCACTTGTACCCCGATGTAAATGGACCTCAGTTTTTATTATTGCTTCTTTTACATAAAATGTCTCCTTTAGTGAAATAAAGAGATGATAAAATTTCAAAAATCTCTTCTTATTGGCTAAGCATCTGTTAAAATATGTTTACACTTATATATATATAAGTGTAATCACATTTTAATATCAATTTAAAATCTTAATTAATTTCCGAATTTTTATTTGAAATTAGCCAATATTAAATTAATCCTAAAAATGTCTCTTATTTCCTGATCGAATTCTGGTAATAAAATTAATGATTTATTTAATTGTTTTTAATATGCGCTTTTTAAAATTGTAAGTCTCAGCATTTTCCCACGCTCCAAGGATAAAAATCCTTAATGCTTAGAACATTCTTTTAAAGATACTAAACTTTCTTAAGACTACACATGTCAAAAAAAAACCTAACAGAATACCTCTCATACTAAAAACCATTGAATAGAAAATTGTGGTTTCTTTTACTCTTCTGCTCTTATATCGATATGTAATCTCTTTTTTTCTCGTCGCTTATCTCTTTTATTTAAATTATGCCCTACACCAGGTATGAAACTAATTGGAATTTAAAATTCAGGAGTACGCACGCACGCACGCACGCACACACACGCAAGCACGCACACACACACACGCAAGCACACACATACACACACACACACACATGGTATAAGAAAAATAAGTGCAAAATAAAGCAAGTACAGTTTTATTGCTTTACTCTGTATTTTGCGATAAAATATTATTGCCTTTATCTTATAATAATAGTTATACGATTCGTATTTTTTATGTTATTTTATTCTTTTATGTTCAAAATTGCATATCCTATTTTCAAAACAAACAAAAAGAAAAAAAAGAAGGATTAAAAAAATTGTTTATGAATTTTTTTATATATTTTATTTCGAAATATATAAGAAATTAAGTCTGTTCACTTGTTATAATATGACCTTACATTTTAACTCATTTATACATGCTGTGATACTTGACCTTATATTTGTCATGTCCTATCTATACGTTTTGTTTTTGACTCAAGAATTCACCAAATATTGTGCTGATTTTTCTTTCCAGAAATTTCTTTTTTGACGTTTGGGGCAAAATTATCCATTTCCAAAGAGAGAATGTGGAAATTTTGCATTTATTCGTAAAAGACCTGAAGCTCATTGTTTAAATCAATCCTTCCAAATTTGATTTTGGTTTTTTCTTAACTATGCTGGAAAGAAAATTAAAAGTGAGAATTAAATACAGCGGTAAAATGTGCAATTTCCATTGAAGAAATGTGGAATTTGCACATTCATGTGTTAAAAGATCCATCGATCACTTTCTAGACAGAGTCTTTGCAAATTAAAATT
>JAPMOQ010002989.1:528131-561509 GCA_026543055.1 Argiope trifasciata
CATAGGAACAGATTTTCTGAAGATTTTAAGGAAGAATTTTTATCTTGCAAATAAGGGATGTTCTAATTGGCATCTGAATGAAATATAATATTGAGACCTGAAAACATGAGATTAATCATGACAACAGAACTGTTATAGCTACCAATTTTTATTTTCCGAAATTTTTTTTCTTTTAAGTAAAAAGTGTACCTTTAACAAATGGGCAAGATGTAATAGCTAAATGTTTTAATGCTAAAAATGTCTAAGGTAGTTTCGTAAAAATTAAAAAAAAAAATGAAATCTGAGATAAAATTATTTCAAATAATTGAAAGGTCAGAAGCTAAATGTTTTTTACAAAACTAATGGAAAGCAAAAGTCAACAATCGAAAACAGAATCTTGAATAAAAAAAAACATAAATACCCTGGAAATTTCATTCCTTTTTTAAATAGTGGAGTTTATTTGGAAACTTATTTGTTTCTTAAATGATTTGGAAAGAATTCAGGAGTGAAATTGGAAAAAGTAATTAATTTTTCCTTTAATATACCTTCTTTTTTGTGAAATGTTTTTGAAACATACAGTTCGCTTACAGGTCTTCGAATTATTCTTACACATATAATTTAAATAAAATTGGAATTCTTATGCTTCAGAATCATTAAGTATTTATAACGGTAATAGACGTTAAAAAGAAACTGTATTTAATATTTTATATTAAATTCGTTAACACGTTAAAATTAAAAAAAAGCCTAAGAATATTATAAATGTTTTTTTTTAAATTTCCAAGTGTTTTCATTAATTATTAAACAGAATATTGATTTACATTTCTTACACAATCAGTAATATCCCATCCCAATTGATTCATTCGGGATTATTTCCAAGAAAAAGAAGAAAACTCTCATAATCTTATCAAACTCACCTCTCTATTTATCAATAAGCTCATTAAATGAGATTCTTCTCAGAAAGAAACGAATGTTTTTTCCCCCGAGAAAAACTTGAGTGTAATTTCAGCATTCTTGAAAAAACCCTAATAGTTTCTTGCTTGAGGTGAAGCTTTTTTTCTAATCCTCAAAAGCTTATCTAAGATGAGGTATTAAAAATTAGTAATCTAAGGGCAGTTGTTGTTGTTTAAAGTATTATGTAAGATTTACTAAATAACGTCTACTTTTACACTTTGAGAATTTAAATTTATATGCTTGAATTTTTGAATATAAATTAAATATGTCTTGTAAATATTAACGATTTAAATAATTACGTAAAACTGAAAATTATAGTTTTTGAAAATATTGCTAGATATTGATATTTGTTTGAATAATCTGTAAATATGATTAATGTAATCAATTTGTGTTATAAACATGTTACAAGCAACAGCACATGTTACCCACTACCTAATTATAGGTTTCCTTAACATGTGCAATGACATCCTAACTTTTTTTTCTTGAACCATCCCGAAGGATTCCATAATTGAAATGACACTGTCATTAGTCATGTAACACGCGAGCATGTATTGATTTTATAATTTGAAATTTAATGAAATATAAATTTGCCAATAAAAGAAATTTATAACTTTGATGTAATCATACAGAAAATATTGTAAAATGTTGAAATTTTGTTGAAAAAAAAACAACAAACGTAATAATGATATCAATTTCTGTTATAATCATTAAAGAAACAACAGTTCATGTTGTCTACAACCTCATTATATGTTAAGATGTGCAGTGACATCATAACTTTTTTGTCCTTTAACATGTCCAATGGATTCTTCAACTAACTTGTCGCGATCATCATTCAAGAATCACATGAATACGCAATGATTATGCTGTTTGATATCTAATGAAATATAACTTTTATAATGATGAAAAATCCATAATTTTGTAAAAGTGAGAAAATTTTTCCACAAAAAGTATTCCTCCTCCTTTTTTTGTGGGGAAAAAACTAACTGAATTCTTTCAGATAATTCGAGGGTTGAAACTTTTTATCTCTTTAGTTATAAAGAATTAATCACTATGCAACAACAGAAATTGAAACCTAGTGCATGTATAAAAAATAAATTTAATTAAACTATAGAATAATTATAAAAGATAAATTTAAAAGATATATTACCGTTTCAATTTAAAAATTGAAATTTTACGGCAGCTGACAGGAAAGTATATGTGTAGTACAATGAACAAATTTAATTTCTTAGGTGAATTTTCTCTCTAATTTTCTGTCATCTGCCTTTAAAAACTGAGTTTCAAATAGAAATGAAACTTGAATTAAAAGATCGGAGAATTAAAAGTTCAAACTTTACGGCAGTTATTAGAAAATTAGATAGGCACAAAATACAATGAGCAGAGTGGATTTTCTATAATAATATGAATTGCATTATGAATTATCAAAATATGAAATTCAATAATATTTGCTAAAGAGATGAAGAGACCTTTTCACTTAAAAAATTTGATTGAATATTTTAACGAGTAGGAATCCTGGAGATTAGTTGGTCATCAAAGGCGATCTTTATACAGTCGATTTATGTACTTTTATAGGATTATAATATTTCAGTTAGTTTTGCATAAAAACATCTTCCATAAATCTTTATATTTTAATAATGAGAAAAAGAAACAAATATACTCTACTTCTGATTTAAAGATTGAAAAATACATTACTTTCTTTAATATTAGCATAGGTCATTTAAAAAGTTGATATTTATTTACAAACAAATTAATTTAAATACAAATATTTTTACAGAATTAGAAAGTTTGGAATAGAATTTTAAATATTTTAGCAGATGATTATGTTTAATATAATGAGAAAAAGGATACAATTTTAGGTATTTATGGGGAATAAAACTTAAGAAAGCAAGGAGTAGACATTTTGTGATAGTGTGTTCATCAGTTTATTAATATTGTTACAAAAATATATTAAATTTTTTTGGTTTTATGCAATATGACAATATCAAAAGAAATCTGATGACTATATGGTTGAAAGCATTAATTGGCCGCACTTTTAGTCAATTGATATAGTTCTCACTTAAAATTGAATTCGTTTCACTGATTTTTTTCCCTTCCCTTATAAAGATTTGTTTTGAAAATTTTAGTCTGCATCATAAGTGCGTAAAATATGAACAATTTTAAACTGTTGAATAATTGTTTAGTGAAAACTTAGCAGTGAAAGAAGGTGGCATTTTATACAAATTTTATTAGTTTGAGAACACAAGCAAATAATAATAATAAGTGCTTGTATACGACATAATTATTTAATTATTGCACTTTTCAAACGACTATTTAACATTATATTTGCTTAATAAATTCAGAAGAAAAAAGAAAACTTGGAAAACTTTCCATAAAGCTATTGTTCTTTTAATGGTAAGAAAATTTGCTGAGCCCAGTTTAAAGACCACGTAAAGCAAAAAGAAACATTTTCTTCCTGTTAATTTTACATCTGAGAATTTAAATTGATCCATTAAGGTTAAAAAACATTTCTAAAATTACAATTACTTCACTCAAAATAGCTTGCAAAAATATTATCGTCTGCCAGAGACTCTGTAGAATGCCAGTGCGCATGCGCAGCTCCTGCGCCAAACGATCTCCGTATCATCTGCGTTTCGCACTATCCCAGTGACAGCAGATCCAAATGCACAGTCGATTCTTGAGACAGAATAATATTGAGTGTTAGTTCTTCAAGTTATACAACTCATTCGCGAATGTAACGGATATTATTTCTCTGATGTGAGATGGCAACAAGAGCGCTGAATGGGTGAAAATAAACTCTAGAACCCGAATATGATCGATTGGCTATGCTAAAAAAGAACGAATTAATTTGCGGAAGTGATTCTTTCTAGATGTTACTAGAATTCAGAAAGGTAAGATTTGTGCTATTTTTTAAACTTAAAAACGAGTTTTACTTTTCGAAATGTGTAAAGATAAATATAATTTTTCAATAATGTTTCATGTGATGGGTTTTGCAGAAATTAGATATTTTGTGTTCTTAATTTACTCCGTTTATAATTTTTTAATTGATAATATTAGTTTTTTTAACTTTCTATAATATAAAATACTTATTTCGTTTAACCATCATATTCAACTAAGCATTTTAAATGCAATAGAAACGTTTTGTTTTATGAAATTCAACGTTTTTTTGAAAGGTGACCTTTTCAAAAAGCGTTTTTTAGTGTAACACTGTTGAACTTGCTTTTGGATTTAAGGATGAGTCCTTTTTATTTTGGATTTCATATTAAAAAGGCAAAATATAGTTTGAAAAGTAATTGAATTCTTGTCAAATTAAAAATAAGACAACTATTACAGATTTCTATAGAATATCTGTAATAGTTATCAGATTTTTAAAAACATTTTTTGATTTTCAAAAGTATTTTTTCAGTTTTACAAATGAAGCAAAATTTAATATTTGGAAATAAAATAGTAAATTCAAAATAACTTTTAGCGACACAAATAGATTTATTATTTTTTCTAAACTTTATTTTTTACTAAACTTTTTCTAAATTTAGCAAACAATCAGTTATAACTTTGATTTCTAATGTAAAAATATAGCAAATTACTATAATTAGAACGTAATGAGTCTCTGTTAAATTGAATGAAAAATAAAATTTGTATTAATCATTATTTATTCAGGTATAAGGTAAACGGATTTAAAAAGTAATATCTGTAGTAAGAACGGAAAGAAATCATGTTGATGCATACTTAAAATTTCAAAATTTTAGATTTTGAGTCTGCTTTAAGCATGAATCAATTATCACATGTATTTATCAGAAAAAAAATCCATTACCTAGTATAATTTATAACTTTTAAATTAAAAATATATATAAGCACAAAAAGAAGTTCTCATAGAAATTTTACATTAATTTCGAAAATTTTATTAAAAAAAATGTTCTTAATTATAACTTGCAGCACAGCTTATGATTGTTGCAAAGAAAAGTGAACCATTTAATGGTTCTACAATTTTTTTATCACTTGATTTTCTTTTAAACCTGAAAGTTAAGGAATAAAGATTTATATAATTTTCATAATATTTGGCAATATTTCAATAAATTTTTACTTTTTTCATCAAATTTTTGCGGAATTTATGAAAATAAATAATATAATAAAATGCAAAATTGTATGTTATTCGCTAATTTTTTCGGTATTTTTATAGATCATTTGATCAATAAACTTTAAATGTGCAACTCAGAGTGATATTTTTTCGAAATTAAAAAAAATTGACTAATTAAAATTAACTATGGCAATTTCTGCAATAATTCCGACAATATTTTTGCATCAAAATAGTATAAAAGTGAAATAAAAATTCTTTTTAATGACAAAAATTTAATAGTTGTGAAACTTTTTTCTGAATTTCGGGAAATTTTTAACATTTTTTTTTACTTAGTTTCCAAAAATAATTTATATTTTTGTGCTGAAATTCAAACCGTTTTCATTAATTCATTAAATATATATGATTTCAAAAAAGGAATTATATCTGAAAGATGAATAAAAAAATGGTTACAATGCTACAAAAGTAGATTAATCGAACATTTACATTTTTATAGTGCTATGATGTCATGAGATTGGTCTTCTTTAGATAAGCTCACGTTGAAAATGCAGAAAACATGTAGTTTCAATTAATTAATTACAGTTTGATGGAGTCGTAAACATGAAGTTATAGAATGTAAGCGAATTAACTAAAATGAAATATAACCAATATTTCTGACATATCAACTGATAACGAAAGATGATCATTAAAATTCAAGGGAAATAAACTGTGTGATATTTAATGCTAGAATTTATAGTGTTTTTTACACGTGAGGAATATTAGAGTGGAACTACATCATTGTACTAGACATCGAAAAGTTAGAAAACATAGAACAGTTGCTTTTTTCACAGATTCTGATGCCTTCTGGCATGTTTCCGTTAGGGAAATTCTTATATATATACATATACAAGTGGAAAGCTACTAAAATAATGAGAATATTTGATTTTTTAAAAATACTCTTTGGATGGAACTATGAACATCAAATTATGCGCATGCGGAATGATAGTATTTCAACCCACAGGCTACCTAGCTAGCTTTGCCAAAAGTAGCTAGCTGGTAGATAATGAAATAACTCGAGACCACTTTTCATTAAAGCAAAAGAATTCGGCATGCTAAAAGAAAATGCTAAATTAATTCTTTTGAAAATAAACTTATGGAAGATTTTTTTTTAAACTCACTTTAAATAGAAATTTTTTAAGTGTATTGTTGCATCTAATGGCATGTGCCATTAGACAAGCCCTCTGCTACGAAGACAGCGATTTAATTCGATAGGGTGGGTGGGTCTCTTGTTTTAGTATCGCCAACTAGGGCCAAGAGTACGGTTTTGCTACTCATGCATCACTCATTCGCTTTCACAGGACTGAAGGAATTCAGATTCACACATCTCACAGATAGATCAAAGAAGAACAACCATGCCCTAACCGTGGGCATCCAAATCACGGGAAAGATACGCTACCACTTTGCATTTTTTTAATGTAAAAAGGTTAATCGAAAATCTCGAAGGGAATTTCAAGGACTATTCTTATTCTAACAAGCATTTATGCAATCAGAAAATTTAAAAAAAAAACATTTTTATGCAATTAGAAAATTAAAAAATAACACCTACACACAAGATAAACGGATTTTAAATCTGGTAGCATCGAAAGTATTAAATACATTATGATAATAATTATAAAGTATTGACAAATTTTAAAAAAATGAAAATTATAAATACATATACCCATTTTTGAGAATATTTTTAAAAAAATTCTTTGAATGATTTATTTAATTATACTTTTTATAAATAAATTCGGAATTTTCAAAAAATAAAAAATTATAAATCAGAGTAACACTTTTAGAAAATGTACTCTTTTCTGATTAGAAAAATACTACTTTTGTTTAAATATTGCTTTTAAAAAAACTAAAAATATGATAATCTATAATAAATAAATATGCAATAAATCCGTCGTTTTTAAAAAATAAGCGGGCATAAACTAGATTTAACACACTTAGAAAATATACTTTTTTCTGATTAAAAAGATTAAAAAAATATTTTTGTTGAAATTTTGCTTTTAAAAAAGCACAAAAAAATGATCATTGATGATGATCAAAAAACAGCCTTTTCTTGTGAAGCAAAATTTCATAAGTTTTAAAATCTAGTTTATGAGAAATGTGTTCAATATATTTTCTTATGTTATTAGAGCGTTTGAAATCAGTTGTGCTTCAGATGTTCAATATTTAAGTAAATTGCTTAGATTTATCTTGATTGCCTAGATTAATTTAAATAAATTTTCTAGATTAAGTATGTTTTTAAATAATAATATTTTTTAATCATGCATCAATTAATTAAGTTTCCTTAATCAAAGTAATTCTTCAATTCTTGTTTATAATACTCTCGACGTGAATCAACAGGTTTTATTAAAATATATCAATCCTTTTATTATTTTTACAAAAGTTATATCTATAAATTTAATTATAAATCTAAGCAATGTGATCATGGTTAATGGGATTTTATTATGAAAAGGCCTTGAAAATCTTCATTTTATTATTATAAAATTAATTAATTAAGATTTTAAGAAATAAATAATTAATGAATTATTTTTAAATAATTAATAAAGTTTTTAGATAATTCTGTGACTTAAATAGTTTTTTCTTTAAAACTGGGTAACAAATTCATCATGATTTTTATTATTTGAGGATCTACTTATTCTCTGAAATGCAAAAAATCATCAAAGAGTTTTAATTTAATTTACGCACTATCTGAGTTTTCACGTCTTAATCTATATTAATAATAAAGAACAGTGTGTGTCGGTGCTTTACAGGCTAGATTATTTAACGCAATTCTGTTGCAGAACCCCATTAGCCATGATTGCATTACTTAGGTTTACAATTACAAAATAAGGCAAAAATATACTTCGGATTGTAATGTTCGCATCCAGGGTTTTCTTAAACATTTTTAGTTTGAATTTAAGCTGAATTTTAGAGTTTTTTCACAATAACTTCTGAAAATATTAATGAATAAAAATGAATTTACCCTGTTTTAAAATGTAAAAAATATCTTTTTAATGATACCAAATTAATAAACATGCAAATTTTTGCTGAATTTTTGTAGTTTTTTTGTAAAGATTTTTTTGCATAATTATTAAAAATAGGTTTCATTGTTTTCCTGAAATTTAAACCGATTTTTTATTTCTTGAACTATTGAATGACATGATTTTATGCTGTAGTTGGAAACTTAAAAATGTAAGATTCTTTATGATTTACAAGGCCGATAAAAAGTGGTTACAATATCACAAAATTTGAAAGATGGCTGAACCGAATGTTTACATTTTCAATAATATTATCATATTATGGGACGGTCTGTGTTATAAAGTTTTCACGTGCACGATAAATAGAACTTAACAAAGATAATTAAAATATCACGGTTTTTGTATCAGACATGGTTTTGCGGAATCATAAACACTAAATTATTAAAAAAATTAACTGAAAGGAAATATAACCATTATTTCCAGCATATAATCTGGTCTCCTATTCAAGTATTAAATATAAGTCGTTTAGAAATTTTGTTCTCAATTAATTATTGAACACACAATTCTTTGAATATACAATATTTTTACTAATAGTTATCCAAGTATTTACTCAAGCCATAAATTGTAAAATAGACTAGTAAAAAAGTCATCCCTCGAATTTAACAACTGGATAAGTTTGTAGGCATGAATATTAAATGAAGAGCTTTTAAATAGGGTTAAACATATTTTTCCTGTCTTACTTTCTTTCCAATATTTTCATATAATATGCTATCTTTTGCTGAAATTTAAATGAGATTTGGAATCTGTTTTCTTTCGTGCCCGAAGTCAATTTTTCTTTAACTGAAGAAAAATAACCATTTAATTACATCCTTTTTCTTCTATGATTGTAATTCTATAATGACAAGCCTCGTTAAGAAATTATTTGTTTGAAAGACTAAAGCATTTAATTTTTAACACATGGTAAATAAATGCAATCACAAGACTTCAATTTAACATTTAAAAACTGTTAAAATATTATTTTAATAACGAATTTATTTTACTGTGAATATTAATGTCCTAGGAAAGAGAGATATTAAAGGGTTTGTTTTCTTTCTCCCCATTTTATAAATATTGGTTTAAAGCAAGTTCTTAAAAGCAAAATTGAATATTTCATGTTGAAAATATGAAGATAAAGAAAACAAAATCATTCTAAGCACAATATTTCAATATAAATCGTTGTAGCAAATTAAATATATCTAATAAAAACATTCAGTGACTTAATAATGATGACAGTATTATTATTGTGATTTTTTACTGTAAAAGCACTTTTCTACCATGTATCAGATGTGTGAAAAAATGAAAGATACATAATGCGTGAAACATTTGAAACATGCTTCGAAACTTGAAGTGAATATTGCGTACGAAGTGTTAAACTTGAAAATAAGACTGAAACAAGACATCACCAGATTCAGAAAAACGAACATGTTGAATTGATCTACAAGGAATTTTCTTAGATGCTTTCTAATGAGAGTACCAGAGCCTTATTAAAAGTATTTGTGCATTATTATTGTACGTACTTTAGTGTCAAAAAATGGCTACGAAAGTGCCTATTAAGATATGTACCTTGTAAATTTTTTTTGAATCTTTAAGCGTTAGGATGCGATAATTAACATCAGCAAACCCAGTGCGTAATTTGCGCCAGTTTACTGACTGATTTAAAATAAAACTTGACACAGAATCATAATCATAGTCACAAAATAACTCTATTAAATTACATGTAAATTAAGTTATTAAATTAAGTTATTGCATTAGCATACTTGTAATAGTACAGACAGAAAGGCGATCAATGTCTTGACGAATTATGTTTGAAGTTTAATTCAAACACATAATATAATAGGATATTTGGATATTTCGTGATTTTAGACAATACGCATTATGATGCATCTCTTTAATTAGATCCGCAATTTAGTTTCACATTTTAAACATGTTAATGATTTATTATAGACTAATATTGCTTATCTTATTAACTTTCTGAAAACTGCGTCTGACCAATAAAAGTAAATTCAAGTTGAGAGGATGTGGTTGACTAGGACTCGTTCGTTATCTGTATAAAATATATTACATGCAACCTCTTCATACGAAAATTCATGCAATTGCCCCAAAGTTGTGCAGAATGTTATAAAAGTTTTTTCTCTAAAATTCTGTTTGCTTCTTGCAATAATTAAGAGCAAAATGTCAGCAAAATATAATTTGAGTGCCTACGATCGCGGACGAGCAGTTGGACGACTGGAAGCAGGTCAAAGTGTCATCACTATAACTGCTGCAATGGGTAATCAAAGAGCGTCATCTCGCGATTAAAGTAGTTTACTGAAGTCGGTATTGCTTTGCAAAAGCATGTAGGGGGTCGTGGTAGTAACACCACAGCAGCAGTAATTTAATTTCTGGCCAGGTAGACGAAAACCTAGCAACCGCTACCTGTTTGCATGTTTCCGCAAGAACCATCTCACGGCGATTAAATCAAGTTGGTTTGTATTCATGGAAATCTGTTCGTTGCATCTCTCTTCAACCACGTTGTGAAAGATTATGCTGGTGTAAGGAACATGTTGATTGGGATATCCAAAATTGATCTTGAGTGATGCTCTCAGACGAATCTCGCTTCAGTGTGGCAAGTGTTTCTGGCCAGCAGTTACTGTGGAGAGAGCGTGGAACACATTATATACAACATTTTGTTAATGAGTGTGATCAGTACGACTCAGACGTGATGGTGTGGGCAAGCATCATACACAATGGCAGAACACCGATTCACATCTTTGAGAAAAGAAGTGTTACATTGCAACGGTATGGCAAATAGGTTATTATGGAACATGTTCGTCTTTTTAGGAGTGCTGTAAATCTAGATTTTTTGTTCAAGGACAATAATGCGCGGCCACAGAGAAGTGTTGAAGTATCGGACACACTGCAAAGTGAAAATATTTTCCGTATGCAATGGCCTGCTGACTCTTCCGACTAAATTCCATTGAACATGTTTGAGATGCTCTTGGCAGACGTATTTCCCAAAGAACTATCCCTTTACGAACAGTGCAAGGGCCCAAAATCACCATGAGAGAGAAGTGGGACAATATCCCCAAAGAATCCCTCGATAATTTAGTGGAGAACATAGAGAAAAGATGTAAATGTGTATTGGTGTCCGCGGTCATCACACATCTTACTAAGATGCTCACTCTCTGTATTATTCTAACTTGAAGATCACCTTTTGTGGGATTGTTTGCAAATACCAAGAAGCATCTTTTTTTTGTTAAAGTTTTTAATTCTTCAATGTATCGATTTTGCAACATAATAAATACATATCCAGCCTACTAAATATGTACTTAGATTCATTTCTTCAATCACTGTCTTTTCTTAATTATTCCAAAAAACGTAACTGTTCCTTAGCAATTGCAAACCAGTGTATATATAACTGCTTTCATTTATCAATCCTAATTCCAGTTTTTTCGACATCCACTTTTCTGCACAATACTATTGGATATATATATTATTCTAATTCTAAAATTCTAATAATTAAGTAAAAATAATGAAAAAGATAGGTAACTGATAAATTATATTTTTTGAAGTTTTAAAATAATATAAGTGTTAATATAGTGAATATTATCATAACATCGTTTTGTAAGTCTTCTGTACGGAACTTGTCTACTAAGCCGACAATTATACTATTAATCGTCTCAGATATATTCAGAACTATTCCGCAGAATATGAATTGGATGTTTGGAACTTCATTTCTCTTCGCAAATTCAAGCTAATCTTAGCGTTATCGAGATTCAAACCTTTCTGAAATGAGCCGTGAAGAGAGATGTTGGGTATCTGTAGTTACTTAAAGGATTAATAGATACTGGGATTTCAGGGATAATGTGTATCCCATCAATTCATGTTGGCAGCGTAACCGGTGAGATTTGCAATGAAATCAGGCTGAATGATAAATCAAGCATCATTTTTGTAAAGTCAGATTTGTGATGTTTATAACAATTAGTAACAATTTTAAGGAAAGTTAAACGATCTCAAAAAATGATTTCAATATTTATGTTTTATATTAAATAATATTTATATATTTTATTTTTATAATGAAAATAGTTTAGACATCATTTTAAGATGATCAAATCAATTCATTGCCTCTTTTGTTATGGAAAATGACAACAAAATGCTATCTAAAATTAAAAAAAAAAACATTTAAAAGTTAATATATAAAGCAGTAAAAAGAAATAAATTCCCTTTTCATGCAAAGTAAATAAAATAATAATTACAAATTTTTTAACTAAGCATCTATGCAGTGTGAATAACATATTTAGATTTGTATGCATTTATTTTATTTTACCACCCTATTTAACCTACCTTAAAACAGATCTTAAAATTTGTACTTTTCGTTTATTTCACACAAAATCTAGTTTCTTGAATTTGACAAAGCTTTCCAAAAAATGTTTATTCAACACTTCCAACGAAACATTCACAGCGTAAAGGAAAAATCCAGAAGAAAAGTAAAGCCACAAAATAGCTTCTTTTTCTAAAATAAACGAGACTTTTTGAAACATAAAACTGTCTGTGAAATAATTCCTTGCCTATTCTTCAAAAAAGTGTTTGATATATTTTAAAAATGAATATTTTGCTTTGATTTTTCCCTTTATAAAGATATTGTTTATGATTTAAAAATAAATTAAAGCCATAGACGGCATTTCAAAAGGAGGAATATTTACTTTTGTTATTGATATAGAATTAGAAATTTTCTAACAGGCTTATAGAGATATTATGAAACACACTTTAGTAGTTATATCAAGTATGATTTAAATAAATAAGAAAATCAATCTAAAAAATTAATTAAGTATAAATCGATATTTTAACAACTGATAATTAAATATTTTTTAGAAAATTTAAAATGTGAGTGATATTTAAAAGGGCATTAGTCAAATATTAACGAATTATACACAGAATATCAAAAAAGAGAGAGAGAGAGAGCGAAAGTTTAATTGTTTAAATTCTACGATAGGTATTTCTTTAAAAAACAAAAATAATCAAACAATTGTTAAAAAAAATTGACGTCATGAAAAACGTCAGAAATTTTATTCACATTCAATTGCAGACGAAAGTCTATTTATTTTTCAGTGATAGAGTTAAAGAGAATTGCAGGATATTTATCTACTGATTAAAGTACTTGGATGCATTAAAAATTTTAATAGAATTTTGGCTATTATTGCTTGTTTGTTTCTGAGGAGTTATCAGTTGCTGTTCTATCTCATACAGACAAATGTATTTATTGAGAGGAGAAAAAGTATAAAACGAATAGTTGATTATGGAGAAATCATAGAGTTCTACCAAATGCGATTATCTTGAACTTGATGTGCTTTTATTTCTTACTTTTCTTAAGAGTTTTTTGAAGAATAAGATACCATGAAGAAATAAAACATGACCAGATCTGGTAAATTTTAATTCACAACTGTTCCCTAATTTTTCAAAATAAACTCGTCTGATGCCATGTAGTTTTTATTTCACATCTGCCGATTGGAGAAAGCTTGATTATATAATTGCTTGTAATTGTGTGAAAGAGAGTTATATAAAAGTTGAACATTTTTATGATAACTGGCATCTTATTCTTCAAGCTTTCGAATTTTCGTTCCACACTAGTGGATGTAAAAACTGAGGCTAAGTGCGTTAAAAAATTGTTCTATGTGTCATATTATGTTATATATATGTTATTAAAATGAAATATTTAAAATACTTCTTATAATCATTTTGTGAATTTAATATAATACCTTAATGTTAAAGACCAAGATAGTATATATATAAACATTTTCCTCTTAAACTGACTGTTTTGTTAATGGAGATGAGAGTTCTTATGATGACTTTTTAGAAGAACACATGAATATTTCTCGTGAGCAATAGCGCCTGTATTTACAGAACTTTTAAGGAAATTATTTTGGTATCAAAATGAAACTTGATTTCTGAATTAAAATATTTAAATCACTGTTAAATTATGTAAAAATTTTACAAAAAAATCTTTTGTCTATCATAGAAAGTTTATTACTTTTAGAATAAAATAAGAAACTTCTCAGAATTAATATTTGAGAATTTATCTCCATTTTTTTTAAGTAGTAAAGATTTACTAGTAAAACATAAATAAAAAGTTAGTACTAAATATATTTTAAAATCATTGAATCAAATATCCTTTATCTGTTTGCAATTTTATTTCAGAATTTTTCTAGTTTTTCTTTTCTCTTCTCTTCTTTTCCTCCTTTCTAAGTCCTTTGGAACAATAAGAATTTTTTTTTTTCATTAGAAAAGTCAATGGAATTTTTTTCATTTTCCATCTGAGTAAGGTAAAGATCAAACTGTGAAAAAGCAATATCTATGATTAGACTTTTTTTTTTTCTTTTCCACGGCTATGTTGCTTCATCGCTCAAATTATTTAAGTATGTAAAGAGTTCACGAAACACTATTCATTTATTTCATAAATTTTAATAGTTTTTCTTAGAAAAATAAGTAATAGGAATTTCTGAACTGAGTGGGAAAATCAATATTTGGAAATTTATTCATTGAATTTCTTCTGAAATAAAAATTTACTGCTAAAGCATAAAAGATAAGGCAGTACTAAATTTTATATTTTGAGGACCAAATACCATTCATATGCCTCGAATTTTATTTCAGAATGTTTTTCTGGTTCTTTTTTCAAGTCCTTCGACGAAAAAATGTCGTTTCTTTCCCTGAAAAGGCAACGGAATAGCTCCCATTACCCTTCTGAGTGGGCAACAAATCAAGCAGTGAAAAAGCAATAACTAACCAATGGATTTTTATTTCACCCACAGTTATGTTACTTCAAAAACAGAGAAATATAAATTGTGGTTTTTGTATTAGACTGCAATCTTCCCTCGGGTAAGACTTGAAGGATTTTTTTCCATGTCTTAGCCCTTCTTCTCGGACATATTTTACAATAGATACCAGTAGGTCAGCCTTTTTTATTCAGGACAATAACATTCAAATATATAAAGCCATATTGTACGAGTTGGGGATTAAAAAATAATAAAGAAATATAAAGAAAGAAAGAAAAAGAAAAAGGCATGTTTTTTGAGAGTAAAAAGAAATTAATAATTTTTCGTAGATATTAAACTAAGACATATTGAGAATCTCTAATTTATTTTCCAGTTGGAAATTTGGAACTCAGGAGGTAATGTGGCCTTGTGATATTATTCTTTGATTCTTTTTGTGGTAGAAAATTATTGAAAAAAAAAGCAAAATATAAAAGGCTGTATTTTTGTAAAGAGTCCCCTTTTATAGTAACAGTTTGTTTGCTTTTTATTGATTCTTTATTTTCTTGCATAAAACTGAAATAAAGTTTCTTACAAAAGACGAACATAGTATATTGAAAATAGTAAAATTTTATCGTAAATTTATTCCGGTGTATGATGTTCATGCATTTAATATGTCTCAAAATACTAGTATTTCTCATAGTACTGTTTTTTTAGACATTCTCAAATAGACGGATCTAAAAAGCAAAGAAATAGCAGATGGATTCAAGTTGATTATCCATTCCATATTAGAGCCTCGGTTTTAATAACTCTTCAGATTATTTCTATTGTGACTTTTGGTTCTTGACAAGGCCGCTGACAATTATCTGTCAGCAATTTAATCCGCTCTAGCATCTCTTGTTTTTTCAGCAGCGCCAACCAAGAGTACGCCTAGACTACTTCATGCGTCGCAATCACTAGCACAACTCCTTCCTTCACACAATTTATACTAAATTTAAAGAGGGAAGAGAACAACTATGCCCGAACCGGAACTCGTACCCAGGACGCCCAGCTCACGGGGAAGACACGGTGCTGTGATATAAACAGATTGTTATTTATTGCATTATTGTAAAAAAGATTATTAACAACAAAAAATGTTTCTCAGTAGAAAAAAATAAAAATTGAAAGATAGATTTAAGATTTCTCAAAAAATGACAGAATTCATCATAATCGAAACCCTGAGATGAGAACTCCAGAATCAATTTTCTTCCTTTATTTCCTGGATATCTAAATTAAATCGGAAAACGTCTGCAGGCAAAACGCCAATGAGAGCAAGGACAGACTGAAGTCCAGTCTTCATTTCTGTAGAAAATTGGCGAAGTCACTTTATAGAATATTTAATTCATGAGAACCGGCCAAATATAAAGAAGAAAAATGACGATAACCTAGACATAACAATACTCAAATATCCTCCCCCCCCCCTCAAATGTGGCTCTGAGAATAAGACAGTCAAGTCTGTGTGCTCAGTTCAGATGAAAGATAAAAAATGGATTGTCTATCTCACCTAATGTGGGAGTTATAATAGAATATTCAGTCTGGTCAACAAAGAAAAGAATATCTATATCACTAGGTTAATAAGTGACGCAAATATTTGATTTAAACCTTATATCCTCGTGTCTGAGAGGGCATATCTTTTAATCTTACAAAAAATATAAACGTTTTTAAACAATCCATTTTGCAGTTTATACTAATTTAAATACTAAAAGAAAGTCAGAAGGCCTTTTAGAAGTTTTTAAAAATGAAATAATGCCATTTTTGGAAGGAAATATGTTTTATTTTTCCGAAATTGTTCTTCATTAATTTTGTACCTGTCAGGTTTAGCACCTTTAATTATGCCTCTGACTTTACGCATTATGTATACTTTATTAAAAGCAAACTTGTAACACTGTGCATGTTAAATTATTCTTCGAATTTAAATAATAGTAAATTTTGATTTAAAATAGCTTAACCATTTTATTAAAAACGTTTCTTTCCTGTTAATTCATCTTTTGTTTTATAAGCTTTTGAAATGCAATTTTTTTCTTGTTGTTACTTATGGTATTTTATATACCCGGTGGGAGATCTGTCAGCGATTTAAGCCGAGTGAGAGTCTCTTGTTTTTTTCGGTAGCGCCAAATAGGACCAAGGGTACGACTTAGCTACTTCATGCGTCAAATCTGCTTGCACAACTCCTTTTTACATAAGAGCACATTCACACATCTCACAGATAGAGCACCAAAGAACAGCAATGCGCGAACTGAAACTTGAACGCGGGACACCCAGATCCTGGGAAAGACGCGCTGCCTCTATGTAAGGAAGCCGGCTTTTTCCTCTTTTTGTATATAACCTGATATAGATATTTAAATTATACGCTATGGTAGATATGCTTCAAAAGATAAAAACTTTATGAACTAATAACAGTGAAATTGAAAGATATCTAAGAATCGGGGAAATTTTCAGCTTTGTCTCATATTCGGTGGGTTTTCTTTAGAATTAGCAGATTCAATTCAGTTTGCATATTTCAAAATTAGAAATGCTATTACCTATAATCAATCAGTAAATAAATTTAAAAATTAGAAAACATCATGATTTAGAGTTAAAAATGAATTTTACTTTTTGTTTTAGAAACACACTTATGTAATTCAAAATACTCTAAGAACTTTCAATGATCAGAAGTGCAATGATGAGATCAGATCAGATGCAAATGAAATGTACCCTTAAAAATTATATATTTATTTTCATGTAAAAAATTGTATATACTTAAATGCAAATAAGTATAAAATTAAAATATTAGAATATTCCTTACTGGACACAGAATTTTAAGTAAGCTTGTTCAAGAAAGCTGAATAATATTTTCAATACGTAATCGCCAACTATAATTTTAATTCATGGGAGACACACACAAAAAAGAAAACAAATATTTGAAAGTGATATAACTATGAATGTGATAATTCATAGAAGAAAGAAGAAATATTTTAAAATTATTTCTTTTTTTCAATTTTTAAAATTATATATTTAAATAAAATAATAATAACATTTTAAAGTAAAATAATAAGAAAATATTAAAGTAAAATAACAAGACACTTTTGAAATAAAATTAACAATACAGGGAAAGTTACTTTTCCTTAAATATGCACTATAAAAACTGATATTTCTTTCTCCGGAGAAGAAATTTTAGCAAACATACCAAATTTTATGATGTATACAACCATAATTTATGTCTTTCATAGTTTGAAAATATCTTTATTTCAAAGAAAACGCAATAAAAATCCAAGTTTATTTCAAACATACTTATTTGGTTTTGAAAATTTTATTTTAAATAGTAAAATAAATAACGGTTAATGCACAATGCATCAAGTATAATATACAAGAAGCACGTGTTTGATATATCATTCCAGTTAATATACCAATTTAAAACAAATGATCAAAAATAGCAAATCACAATTATAAAAGTAAATGTAATAAGAAGTTACTATATTATCAAATATAAATGTCAAATTTTCAAAATTACTGTATTTAAATACGTATCATCGGTAACATCGTTTATCCCATACTCACTAAATGTGTATCATCTTAATAGGTAACATCGTCTGTCTCAATTTTACTTTTACAAAAACTAAAAAAAAACTAAAATTTTTACACCTTACAACAAATATTTCGTTTTTTCATGTCTACAATAAATACTGTATCATATTTTCTTATTAGAAGCACAAACAAAATCAGCATATTCGTTGCAGGTTACGAAAAAAATCCTTTTTTTCCAGTTAAACTTTGAAAACTGAGATAGCCATTGTTGCTGTTAAGCAATGCTTTATTATATTTAAAAAAGAAAACAGAATAAGTAAAAATTTAATTCAATAAATAAAAATGTATCTTTTATTCCAAGATTAATCCATATAAGATTTGAGAGAGAAAAAAATAATTTTCAACAACTAAAATACGAAAACTATATAGAACTTTATTTCTTTATTTCGATTTCATCAGACAAACCAAAAAATTAATTTAATGAATGTTTCAAAATCAAGTATAAGCTCATTTTAACCCAAAAGAATTGACAAATTATTGATTAAAATAATGAAATTTTATAGAAGCTATCAAAAATATAATTTCTTATAATACTATACTGTTCAAAGTTTACCAAACGCAATCATAGGATGTATATACGGTATAATTTCAACCAAAAAGGTAAATTGTTAAATTTTAAGATTATCTTTTAAGAAATCATCTGTTTTTAAAATAAAATTAAGGAGGATTATAATAGTTCAATATTTTAAATATTTACTCAGAATACTTTTAACAAAATATCTAAAGATTCAGAAATTTTTGAAGCGATTAAAATTTTTTTAAAAAGAAGAATTTACCGTTCTTTTTCAATAATGGTGATAATTCTTTTTTATTTCGAATTCTTTTATGGAGGAAAGAAATTTTTTATGCAGAGGGTATTTAAACACGAGAATTAACTGTGTTAATAAAATCAGTCTTTTGTAGTCAAATAAACGGAACACAGAAAGAAAAGAAAATAGAGAAAAGTAAAACCTGCTGCTCATTGCTTAAAATACTAATTAATTTTCGCAGGAATAACATTTTTTCCCCACCAGACGTTATAAGACATGCAGTTTTCATACGTTTTCTTAGACATTCTCTCACATCATCAAGAACTTCAGGTTCTTAGAATGTTTGTAATGTGTACTAATGACCGCTTTTAAACGGTTTCTAACTTTTTGCTCGCAGCGGGAGAGAGGGGCATTCATTTGTCAGCTCCACCCTCCAAATCGTTGTACAGAAAAAAAAATGCAGAATGGACCATTTTGGCCGCAATTTTTAAATTCTTTCATAGCTATTATAACAAATCGGACGGAAGCACATCTAAAATTATTGCAAGAATTTGATTTCCTTCGTCCTATTGTCCTCAAATGAAAAAACAACAGCATTTTTTTTGAAATTCCGAGAAGATTATTGTAATAGCTAGGCAAAAAATCATTAAAAGAATGTTCATTGAAAGTACAGAATGAGAATATTTTAAGGCAAAAACATGTAAGGGGATTCCAGGAGAGAATAATTTTCTTTTATTCTTCCAAAAAGGGCCGGACAAGTTAATGGTATTTATTTTTGGATATGATTAAACGGAGAAATATGAAATTAATAAAATAATAAAGAAAAAGAGAGATAGACTTTGATTTCTCCTTTTGATTTTCTATTATTTTAAACACCGAGGAAGTATTGTATTTGTCAAGAAATTTGCACTAGATTTTGAAGAACCTCCATGTTTCAGACTTTGATATATATTTAAATCTAAACTGTAGATATTCATCAATTTTGGAACCAAATCCCCTCAAAGCATGGACCATTTGTACTTTCATAAGCATAAATATGCAAGTAAATGTAACAACTCAAGAACTCAGAGACGTAAAAATATGATACTGGTGTGCGATTTTGCTACTACAATAACAGTTCTCTGTCAGAGTTTGGTTTTAATTAGTGCTAGATTCATGCGAAAGATCAATATTTTGTCGCTATTGTTCATCAATTTATTCAAGTTTTCTCATCAGCTGCACTTAACTGCTTATTTTTATTTAGAGAGGTAATTTTACAATGCCATTTATCACGTCAAAAGGGTATTTGTAACTTTTCCATTTTTCAATTTTTTTTCCTGGGGTAAATATTTTCTTCCTAAAAAAATCGCTTAATCTGCGTTTCCCCATTGAATTATGAGATATAATAAAATATGTAATTAGGATATTTAAAATTTAATTGTTTAGTATGACAAGATATCTTACATTATTCCATGATAAACATGATCTTGATTTGGAAATTGAGAACCAAAGCGATTTTGACAAAAAGACTGAGATACTGATAAGAAACGGTAAATTTTGGACTAAATACGGTTTATGAGGATAGCGAAAAAGGGAAGGATTTACGATTGCAGTGTTCTTTTAAATGTATTATTTTCAAATTCTTTTAGATAACCCTCTTCTTAAAAGATATGTTATTTTAATGATAATTGTTTAAATGTGAGTGCTGTTTTATAATCAAAAGTTTTATTTTCATATTTACTGCAAATTATAAGAGTGAGTAACAACAAAAGCTCTAAAACACTGACACTTGATGCAGGAAGAATCAGTTTTGCAATATATTTTCATTCATATTTCTAGTGTTTTACATAATAGTCATGAAAAACTGCTTTATCCATTTCCGACAATTAACAACTTCTTAACTATTTCCGAGAGTAGTAATTCAGAAAATACAATTGAAATATATGTTCCTTACTTTCAGTTTTTCTTTACAAAAAGCGTCTTTCTTTAGACTTGCCACTTAAGCGTATTCGTAAATTCAGGGCGAACACTTACTCAAAGAATTGTCCATGAAAAAAAGGAAAAATTACATAACATCAAAGGAAGATAATTTTTCCGAAAGTTGGTACAAACACACCTTTTAACAACAACATTTTGGGTTAGTGTTAGTAGACATAAATCTTACAACCTCTTCCCAAGATATTTAAATAACGGATTTGCTTTGACTGTGGTGGATCAATTGTGTCGTTACATTTTAGCCACAATTATAAAAATACCTCAAAAATTAGGTTTATTTTCAAAAATGAAATCACTCTTTAAATCTGAGCTGTATCTTCATAATATACTTCATTATCTGAAAACTTCATTTTATTTTCTTATTTATATGCTGCTTTGTGAGCACTTAATTACGTTTTGAAAAAGAATTTGGAGAATTAAAATTTCGTAAATATTGGAAATAGTGCGTTTATGATTTTATAAAATCAAATTGATAAATAGAATAGTGAAAGTATCTTTCACAATAAAATCAATTTATTTTAATAATAATGTTATTTTAAACAAGATATAAAATGTCACGTCATTTTTTATATTAAATTCATATTTGTTAAATGTCTTAAGCGGTTATCGGAAAAGTTGGTCCGAAGTATTTACTAGAAGTTACCTAATTTAGTATTACCTTTTTTTTTTTAAAAAAAAAACAACATCTTTTCATTTTGATAATCCTTTAATTTTAATTAATTTAGTATTTTCCGATTAATGCAGAATGATTTTAAAATTCAATACCTTCATACGATTCAAAAAATCATGATTGAATAAACTTAGAGAAAAAGCAGATAATTTCATTTTCAGTTTAAAACAAATAAAAAATTCTGTTTCTGATAGCTCAATGAAAGTTTTCAACGAAATGTAATACCTATCTTGTTTGACAGTATTTATATCCTCAGTCCCAGGTTTTAACATTATCGAAAGTGTCATATGCTATCCAAATAAATCCAGATTAATAATGTGTTTAGTATGAATACAATTTCTTAGAATTTTTAGTATTGCAAAGAAGTCTTGTATTTAAAGTGTCAAAAAAGTAAATAATATAATTGTTTATGTCAGTACACTCTCAGCTGACAAGTTTCTTTAAAAAAAATACAAGTGCTGAAATTTTCCTTTTGTTTCTCACAAATATAATTTTATGCTTTGCAATTTTTGTTTGAAAAACAAAATTGCAGATTTTTAATTATTTATTTACAAGAAATGTAATTTTACTTTACCAATTTGATGCTGAAACTTTGTATAAGATTCTATTTTATGTCACTAATTTAACCGAAAACTAATTTAACTAAAGGTTTGCGAGTTCATTACAAATTTTGAATGATCACTTTTTTGTTATTTCTTTACAGCTACTACTTAAACATTACATTGTTTCTAAATGAACATTAGTTCCTTTTGATCTCATTTATCAATTTTCTTTTTGAACCTGTTAGATAAAGTACTTTATTACTTTTTTTAACGTCTCATTTCCTTTGACCCTCCAGTTACATTAAAAAAAAGAAAAGAAGGATTGCATTAATTTCCCATAATTGAAGAAATCAATCAAAAAACAACAAAAGAAAGCTAAAATCCTATTAAAATTCAATTTATTGAGTGATTAATGCATTCAAAGCAACTTCTCACGGAATTATTGTTTCGCTGCGAAATAATCAAGCGACATTTTACTGAGTGAGGAAGGGGACCTGAAAGTAATAACAGGGTGGCCCTTCCTCCTCTCACCAATTCCTTTCTCCCCCCCCTCCTCCCATCCTAAAAGAAATCGATTTCGTATTTTCAGTCGTGCAAAGCTCCAAAAGCCATTAAGCATTACTGCTATCGGAATTTCGGTTAGGGTTACATTTAATGAAAGTTTCCATCAAAGGAAACTTTTCTTTAAGTGGTAGTTGGAGAATCTAATTTAGGAAAGGGAGAAATTAGAAGTATTGTTTGGAAGTAATCGAGCTTAGAGTTGAAGAAACAAATGGCATATATTTCTGATGGAATCAATAAAAACATCAAGAGTGTGTTTCTTAAAAAATGTAATGAGTGTTTTGCGGAATGATATCGTTAGTAATTTATTATTTATTTTATTTTTGCTTGAATTGTTAAAGCATTTTTTTCAAACATATATTTATTTAATTATAGCTTTTGAGATAGATCGCTCTAGCCCTTCAGATTCCTTCAAATTTAAGCCTGTCATTTAATTACTGCTATTTTTTCTGAGTTAAATAACTGATAAGATTTTAAAACATTTCAGTTAGTAAACTACTAAAAGTAGTAAAAAAAGAATAAGTAATTTAATCTTAGATTTTGAGTAAAAGCAATTCAATATAATAAAAAGAATCCTTAAATGAACATTCATACATGTATGAAATTTAAGATACATGTCGATTCTAAAAGCAACGCAGAAACTTAAAGCAAAAGTCAGGAATATAGAAACCAGTCATATTTACTATAGAATATGGTTGGCAAACTCAGAAGACGCTGTTATGGAATGTTGTTTAATAGTAAATCTATATCTATACTTATAATAAAGCTCAATGTGTGTGTGTGTTGGCGCTCTACAGGCCAGACCGTTGGACCTACAGCTACCAAATTCGGCACATGTATACCTTGGAGGTCGAGAATGTGCACCTCGGAGCCCGTTTTTCGAATATTTAATTAGAATTTGAATTAATTAAAATTTAAGCGAAATTTCGAAGTTTTTCCACTATAACTTCCGAGAATATTATTGCACAAACATGATTTTTATATCAATTTAAAGATTAAAAAATTAGTTTTCTAACGGTATCAGATACTTTAGTTATAACGTAAGCTTCTATTTTTAACGAATTTTTAAAGAAATATTTTAGTTATGTTTTTAGCACGTGACTGGATAAAATAAAAGAATGCCGGAAGTTCGAATAAAAAAAACTAGCATCGCAAATAAATCAAAAGAAATGCAAATTTTAGCACGTGACTAGATAAAATAAAATAAATATAAAATGTGATATTTTCTTTAAAGATTGCAAAGCAAAGGATTCTATGATCGTTTGCAATATTTAAATCATTAATTGATTAATTGATTATTTATTTATACAGGATATGCATTCAAATTCCTTTCCAATGGCCAATTTTTAAAATATTTTTAATAGGCATATATATTGTTTATTACTATTAATTTGATCTAAATGAAGTAAATAATTACATTTTATGTAGTTTGAATCAAACAATGCATTTATGAATAATGAGTTTTAGATTTTTTCATACTTTGCTCTGTGAGCCACATTTTACAAAATATTTTTATTAATATTTTAAATAAAAGTTGCTACATCAATCAATCTTCTGAATCAATCATTAAAACTGACTGATTTATAAAATTAAAGAATATTATTAGGAAAACGCGTTCTTTTAGAACTTTCAGTCCATCGTCTTAAAGAAAATAGCAATTTCAGGCCAATCACTACCCGAAGTTACTTCAAGGCTAATGAATATATGATTTAATTGAAAATTTTGGAACCCATTACTCATGGTGAACCAGTTGGTCGCCAAAGGCGGCTTGTTAAATAATATAAACGGCTACTTAAGAAAAAACGCTCAAACAGGTTTACTGAAATTTACACTAAAGCACCTTTATGGTTTTTAAAATAATTTCATTACATTATGTAAGCGGCAGGGCAAAGAGCATGTAGGATTAATATAAGATTACAAGATTTTGTAGTAAGTAAAGTAAGCATTCAAAAGACTTGCTTCCAAAGGTGTGCACCCATCAAATGTTGTGCTAGCTTTGGACGGAAGCTGTACAATTTGTTTTTATTAATCCTATATAATACGCTTTATCTGATATATATCCTTTTCATTTATGTAAGTTAGTTACAAAGAACTCGAATAAGACGATCACTACGTTAGCAGTCCGTTTTTCCATCATAAAAATAACTTGCCTCGCATCTTTTATTACACTTTAATTATTGTGATATAAAATTACATTTTATACACTTTGTTTTATTGTTATCGTAATTGTGTCTTTATAGTGAGTTTATCTCTTGCATCGAATAGCAGAATTCTACATTTTGTATCAAATTTAGGTAATCAGATTCATTTAAGAAAGTGCCATAAAATTTTGAAATATCACAAGATCCTAATAAAATGGTTTTATGGATGAAAACACGAATGCTTTTTTAAAAAATTATATGTAATCGATTTAGATATTAGAGAAAAATATTCAGGTGGTAAGGAGATAATATACACAGCTTATTTTTTCTTTTTTTAAAATTCAAAAAATATTTATGCAGAATATGAATTAATCTAATTATATTTTGATAATTTATCTTTCAAAATTAAATTATTTATTGAAACGATGGAAATATGCATGGAATACAGTTATTAAATCGAACTCTTATGATTTTGGATAATTTCATGTTGAAAGTTGACACTTATAAGTTTCTATGACTAAAAATGCAAAAATTAAAAAAAAAATTATATAAATTCCATTTTATTTTTGATATTGATGTTTTAAAATTTTCTTTTTAATCAGAAAAAATCAAAGAAAGTTGATACAGGGAAAAGTATGACTTTTTAACTGCATAAGAATAATAGTTGAGTCCTAATATCCTTTTGCGTTTTATCAATCTTATCAGCTGTTTCAAAGCTGCACAAACTTAACTCTTCATTTCATAAAATAGCCTCTCGAACTTTGAATATATTTAATGAAAATGATCCAACAAAAGTTCTCATAATATAATATAATATAGAAATTAGTTAGAAACAAATACAATGATATGACACTATCGCTTTTCGATTGCGTGGTTATTAACTGCTTTAGATAGCTGCTTAACAAGCGAGTGCGGCTAATCTTCATTAAAATCCTCTCTGAAATGTGCATTAAGCGTAGCGAATAGGGTGTGATAGATTGGATTCTAGTTCAGCAGAATGAAGCCATTGTAGAACGCTGGATGCTTCCTGTAATTAACAAGGCATTGTTGGAATGTGAAGCAATGATAAATCGATTTTCTCCATATCATCTGCCGCTTTACTAGCTTTTAGCATCGGATCACCAGTAGTTTGTTAGGAATCGGTAAGCGTAAAGTATGAATTTCAACTGAAATTCATGGTAGAATATTATTTGCGTTTATAGATTTTATTTTTATCAGAGTCTCTGTATATTTTTCTTTTTCCGTGTCCATAATACTGTTATTTTTGTATTACAGTTTCTGTTCTCATAATAAGGTAATGGGAATGAAATGAATTTTATCAAGTATAATTTAGTTAATATTTTATAATAGGTTCTAGCTGCTTTAAGCCA
Organism: Argiope trifasciata; assembly: GCA_026543055.1. NCBI lineage: Eukaryota > Metazoa > Arthropoda > Arachnida > Araneae > Araneidae > Argiope > Argiope trifasciata. Next base: position 554,489 of record JAPMOQ010002989.1, read on the forward strand.
CCATGTGTTCACACATTGTATTGATAGCTAATTCTTTTTCTTTAAATAGTCAAGAAAACGCGATTCCTTTTGATTATACACACAAAACTAAAGAGGAAAATAAAGTGATAACAGTAATTTACAAGAAAGGAGAGTAATAAATTACCGTTATTTGCTGAATTTTAGTGAATATATTTTAATAAAGATGATTTAAAAGCATTTTTAAGTTTTTATTACATTAACAGTTTTTCGTAAACATATGCTAGTAAAAATTATAATTTATCTGAATTGATGTCCCTAATTTTGGGATCACATGGAATAATGTAAGAAGTTACAATTTAATAAACGGATTTAAACGTCTCAGAATGTTTTAAGAAAATTTTAAATGTCTCTGAAAGCAACTACGTACGTAATGTAAATATGTAACCCACAAAGTATGAAATATATTTAGGAATCCGATACATAAGAGGAGTAAACTAATTTCAGATTGGAGACATTTTAAAAATACTGTGCAAAAAAAAAAGATGCAAATGAGTAAATTATTTACCTTACAGATATACTGGCTAAAACAAATCTATGATTTTAGGTGATTCAATATCTCTGTCCTGTCTCCTTTGAGAATATTTATGTCTAGCCGCTTTATATTTATGCTCAAAAGTCTTACCCATCTGAATCCAGGAAGAAAATGGAAAACAAATGGTGAAAATATGTCAATGAAGTAAATCCGAGTCTGCTTTATCTGCTAAAGAAAATGGTCATTTCTTGTTTCATCTGGGAAATAATGCGACCAGAATATGTGCAAAAGGAAAAATAATATTTTTCTACACGGCTGGATTATCTGAAAAAAGAAAAAGAAAAAGTTTTTTTTCCCAATAATAACAGCAAAGGTGGTATTTCTGAAAATGCTGTTTTATTAGAACAACATTGGGTGCACAAATCGATTGCAAAGATAGCAAGGATAAGTGAATTTTTACTTATATCTTCTACAACAACAAACAGTTTATTTTTTTAAATTTAGTTCTAACTTTTTATTTCTGGATGAGAGTTGGCTTGAAATAGAAAATTTTTTTCAGCATATGAAAAGTCATTTGCTTCTCTGACGAATATTTTCATCCAACGCTTACATTTTTTAAATAATATTTTTAAGGAAACTCTAATGAAATACAGGTATTTTATCATATGAGACTCTATCGACGTTTAAGATTAAACACAAGTTACTTTTAAATTATATTTTACATACTTTACTTTGCCTTGTAATTTACTTACTTGACAAGGGGTGTTCAAGTGAAAAAGTACAAAACTGCCCTGGGGGTAGAAATGAAGACTCTATTAAAAGCATACACCATAGGCCTGAGCTCAAAGATCCAATTTATTAATGAGTCGAATGATTAGTTGTTCCCGGAATTCCTATGTTCGAGATGAGAGCCAGTCCTTTACAACGTCCTTGAATGCACCGTATGAGTTAAAGCACTTCCCTTACAGATAACAAATTCATAAAAATTGCAGGGCGACATGTCCTGACTATAGAAAGAATGGTCATTCTGCTCTCACTTGAACTTGGCAAGTTCTGCGTTAGTGACCCTAGATACGAGTGGACCCGTGTTATCATGGAACAGAACCACATCCTCCATGAAGTGTCCCAGTCTCTTGTTCTTGATGAACCTGAGTAGTCTTCGGAGTGTCTCACAGTTTAGATCGGAGTCAATGGTTCTTTTATGCTCGAGGAATTCATCAAGTTGCGGATCTTGGTTGGAGAAGTCAAGGACGTTGTGAAGGTCACGTCCCGTACAGGAGTTCTGGGAACAAGGAATCCTTCGGCTCATTAATTAATGAGATCGTTGTGCTCAGGTCTGTGGTGTATACTTTGAATAAAGTCTTCATTTATATTCACAGTGTCGTTTATTACCGTTTCATTTTAATACCCCTTATATTAATGCATTAAATGATTGTTTACTATCTTTTTATGTCATTTGGTATCTTATCATTTCAATACATCTTTATATTAATGTATGAAATGATTTATAATAAATAAAAATTATCATGTTTTTATTACTAAATAATGTAACAAATATCGTTCTTTGATTATCTTTACAGTTAAGAGCTTGAGTATATAGTTGTTTAAATCCCCTTCAAATAAAAGATAGCTTGAGCTTTTTTGAAAATCCTTATCATTATATATTTTCCTTTAAAATGCGATGAAATAGTACAAATATTTGACATCTATATCGTTCATTCTTCTTTTTCAGTACTCCAATGTTTGTTACACGAATAATTGGCATACTATATTTGCTTCTATAAGCATTGACAATCGCAGGTAGGTTGCATTGCTTAACAAATAGACACAATTTTAATATGTAGATTTTCTAAAAATTATGTAAATTTTATTTTGCATAAACGGAACTTTTTATTAGAATATGCATTATTTATATTAAGTAGTAGAAACTCCTATTATTTAACATATTGCTCATTATTTGATTTAATATGTGATTTTATTTAAATATGTTTTATTACTGTCATTCTACTGTATTTTATCGGAAACTATTTGTCTACATATGATTACATACATACATTTATAATATTGTAATAATTCGATTGCAGTTATAAACATTTAGAAAAGCAATGTATTGTTTTAAAATTAGCCCTAAAATAGGATAAAAAGTGCAATCATTAAATATTATAATTTCCTCTAACACTAATATAATTTTAAAATACTTGTAACTTTATTATACCATCTGTATAAATACTTATAATAAAGATGGATTTGTGTGCGTGTTATTGTCTCTCTTACAAGCTAGAAAGTTTAACCTACAATCGCCAAATACAGCGCATATATATTTTGGAGCTTAGAATTGTGCAATTCGAAAAGATTTTTTAAATTTTTAATAAGAATTTTAATTAATTAAGCGCAATTTCTGCAATTTTTTTCTCTGTAACTTCTGAAGATAATTTCTCACAAACATGATTTTTATACCAAATTAAAGTTCAAGCATTGCCTTTTTAATGATAAAAATGTTTTAATTTGTAAATTAAATTACTATTTTCAAGGAATGTTTAAAAAGATTTTTTAACCATATTTTTCAATTATTTCCCATAAAATAAGAGTAAAATTTAATCTGCATGATTACGTTTCCCGTTCTTGGGGGGGGGGGGGGTGATTTTCTTTTATCAACAAGTTACCATAACATTGATTAAAGTTAAAATTAAACAATAAATTAATACAAAAAAGTTTTCATATTTATTAAAAGTTTAAATATTAAATTGCAAATTCAAATGTTAGTTTTGCGGAAATTAATAACAAATCAAAGAGAAATAAAGTACAATGAACAAATTATCTTAAAACAACTATATTAATGTTAATTATATGATTATCAAAATTTGAAATTTAAAAATATTACACAGAAGACGTATTAAGAGCCCAAGATATATAAATATTTAATTGAAAATTTTATAGAGTATTACTCCTGGCAAACCAGCTGGCCGCCAAAAGCACCTAGTTATTAATAAGTTTGAAGTTATTAAATAATAAGTGAGTATATCGCTTTTTGTTAATATTAGCCAAAGTTGGCTGACTTAATCTCAACTTCTGAACAAAAAAGACGATTTATTCATCTTTCAGGCAGTTTCCTATAGATAAATTCTCTGTGCGTCTTATCTTAAATATGCTCTCATTTGCAATTCAAAACACTGATCAACATTAACATTTTCTAGAACTTAAACTTAGCTGTTTTAAAAGTCTTTCGGAGAAGGGAAATTATTCCGATGACACGCTCTTCGAAGCAAGGTGGTTGTGCGGTCAATGCACGCCAGCAAAAACAAACCTGAAACGTCTTCCGCAGTCGGCGGGGTGACTTAGAGAGAGCAGACGATCGATCCCCCACTGACACCGCGCTTTAAGTCATTCGTCACGAGTGTGCAGTCACTGGAGAAAGTCACGCGAACACTCTCTCACCGCCTGTGCAAGGAGAGGAGAATTCAAGTTGAAAGAATACGCTTGCGCCAAAGATTTTTCATTTATTGAATGATATCACTTTATCTTAAGGAAAATATATGTACTGAGTATGTTAAGTAGTTCTACAATGTCCGAGAAAATCATCCATCCCAAAGTTCAAAATAAAATTCAAGTTTAAAATTATACTTCAAAGGCAATCTTTTTATGGAATTATCAATGTATGGACAAACTTTGGTGTAATCATGATCATAACCAAATATTTTGCACCCAAAGCAACAATCTGATGCTAGTTTTTGAAACAAAATATATGCATAGGTTTTTTTACCCTATAAAATAATGATAATTCTTCAAAATAATTTGAGGAAAAAGAAGAATGTTAGCTCGATATTTTCCAAATTTTATTAGTTTTTATACATGCCATGCTAAGCTAGTTTATCAAATGGGGAAAATATGAATTTTCTTTTAAATCCAACAGCCTTAAAAAGGTTCTGGTATCTTTTTTCAATAATTTTTAAGGATTTCTTTTTTGCTCTTATTTAATTTAGAAAATCCATGTTCTGAAATTCATTTAAATTAAAATCCCGTATCATTCAGATTTTAGAACATTACTTTAGCAAATTCTTACGAGAATTTTATATTAAATTATTCTACGATTCTAAAATGATAGACTGCGTTAATATTTAAAAAAATCCGACTCTATTATTTCAAAACTTTTGATATTTTTTAAATTATCTTGTTTAAAGTTACTTTTAAATTTGAATTTATATATTTTTTATTGGGATATAATAGGGCATCTCCCTTGAAAGTGAAATAAATATAATTAAATGCCACTTTATTAACGCTTGTTACAGTGAGTATGAAAGTGAGTATTAAAGTAAAGTACAGTGAGTATTAAAGTAAAGTACATTGAGTATTAAAGTAAAGTACATTGAGTATTAAAGTAAAGTACAGTGGGTATTCAGTATTAAAGAAAGAGTGAATGGAAATCTATAAAAAAGTTATCTGTGTTTTGAAGTTAGAGCGGAAAGAAATGAGGCCTTGAGGACAATACCTAAGGATCTCCAAAAGACCTAATATAATGCCGATGACATGGTCATATTTAAAATTCTAGGTATCTTTTATTAAAATATAATAAAAATTAAAATGCAATTACCTCTGTTCTCTTCCCCCCAAAAAAAGAGATTTCATTAATATTAAATTTTCTTTTTTCACAGAAAATTAAACTTTCATTATTTTTTCAGTTTTACAAAGTCCTTACTAATTTATTTTTCTAAAGCGCAAAATTACTCAAAAATATCATTCATAGAAAAAATAATTTTGTAAACAAACAGGATGTCTCCCCACAAAGTGAAACAAGGGTTTATTTTTTCAAATGTTATTGTTAGATGTAAACTTCCAGTTGTAAAGTTTCATTAAATTAGGTAGGCAATTGTATGGTTATAGTTAAAAATAGTCATGATTGAAATACAATCAAAGCGAACAATATTATACTCATAAAGATAATTGAATGATATACTATTATGTAAATATTTGCATAGGATGCTTCTCTTCCTCTCTTTTGAACAAATTTGCATTTCTAAAATAAATATTTCCATCTGCGTTTTTTATTAATTCCCTTAAATTTAAAAATAAGCGTATTTTGCTACTTTTATTGAAAGAAACGAAAAATCATATAAATATAAAAAGGGCATTTTACTAATAGAACTCTTTACACTACGAGATAATATAAGAAATTAATTTTTAAATTCTTTAATTTAATTTCTCCAGAAGCCAAAATGTGTTTCATACAACTGTTCATCTTCTTTTGTAATTTTAAATATATGTCCTAAGCATAGTCTTTGGAGAAATAAATGCTTGTTCTTTTTTTGTTTAATCTTGTTCGCCCACGTTAATTATGTCTCAATACCATTGGCTAATTTTTAAATCATTTGTAATAACAATATGAAATATAAAAATATTCTAAAATTTCATAAAAAAATGCTGGAAATACATAAAAAATAATACTTTACATAAGTTATGTCAATAAACATTTTTTTAAAAAAAATTACGGTATCCAAATTTTTCTGCACTCTCACTGCCTTCTAAATAATATTTTCGAAAATTTATTTGATATAGATTAATATTTTATACAAAAAAATCTTCTTTATAATAAATCCTCTAAATTATTATGTTTTTTATTTCTCGAAAAATTAATGCTATAAGTGGTTTTAATTTAGCTATTTTAGATCTATGAAGGCTGTCTCCAAGAAACAGAGTCAATTGATTAAATGGTATTATTTGAGGAAGCTGTTGGAATGGTCTGAAAATTTTTTAAACATTGAAAATTCAGAACTTCATAACTCGATCAATATAAGAAGGGTGCAGCTTTTATTTTTAAGTTTAAAATATTAATGTGCCAAAAAAGGATTAATTAAATATGATTAACAGGTTAAGGTAAATGTATAAAATTTCAAGTTTTGAATTTAATTAGGTGCATATTTATAGAGTGAAGCACCACGAAGAATGTAATATTTTTATGTTATTAAAAAAATTCTGATTGAGACTGTATGCTTATTTACAACAGCTCAAAATTAATTAAATAGCCATAGTAAAAATTAACCACTTGAATACTGGAAAATGATATGTTAAACATTTTGAAAAATCTGTATAAAACAAACAAAAGAATTTTGAATAAAATTTATTTTTATTATATTAACAACAAGGTTTGCTGACTTAAGTGTTAAATAAAATTCAAAGTTTTAAGAAAGATAGGGAAAGAATTAAAAGTTCCAGTTTCCCGAAAGAAAGATGGAGGGGGGGGGGGAATTCATACCTGAACTTAAAAGATTTTAGGTTTTAGGATAAAGGGCGTTTTAAGAATATTCCTGGCTTTTGCTTATGCTTTCTGCTCTACTGAAGATTGGAGAAGAAAGATATATCTGCGAAGATACTTAAATTTTATAAAGGACTCTCAGTGGCCATTGATACTTCCAATATTTAAAGAAAATTAAGAAAATAAAAATTCTGTAGTCACCGAAAAAAATACTCTTATGTTAAAGGGGCACTTCTTCTTAAAGTAAGAATGATTTAATATATACCTGAAAGATAAGAAAA
>JAPMOQ010002989.1:572921-622167 GCA_026543055.1 Argiope trifasciata
CAATACATGCCATAAGAAAATTTGTGAAACCATTGGTGAAAAGATAACCGGTTAAAGTGCACCATTGTAAACTATTCTAAACAAAGTTAGAGTTTGGAAAGGGAACTATTCTATACAAAGGTAAAGTAAAGGTAAAGATTGAAGTGTGTTGAAGTTCAATATTTTTGACAAATTTATTTAGAAAAACCAAACATATATACATACATAAGAAACATATTATAAACCTATAACAGCATAAACATAAAACTTTATTAGTTCGCCATATTGGCTATAGATGGCAGCACGTTATCGCTTGAAAATTTAAGTAGCCATTATGGCGAACTAATAAATTTTGAAAATATCCTATCTGTAACTCCGAACTGCTCGACCGTAGCGCTTCAAAACCGGCGCCAATCGATTCCTCGTGGCCAAAAACCCCAGACCCCCAAGTTTACCAGAGTTTATTAATTCTGGGGCGATTTTCGACTTGACAACCATTCCTCGTATTATAGTATTATATTTAATATGTCTATGTCTGTATACGTGTTAGTACTTTGTACGACGTATCGATTGTTATCATAGAACTACTAAATTTAAACCAGATATATTTGTAATGGTGGAAATGTGCGTCTCAGAGCAAATTTTTTTATTGAAATTTAAGTGAAATTTTGACATATTTCTTCATTATATTTTCTGAAAATATTACAATACGAAGATTATTCTAACATCCTTTTGAAGTTCTTAAAATGTAATTCCTTTTTTCAATGCAGTTTCAATTTAATTGCAGTATAATTTGTATGTTATTTTTTATAAAATTTTACAGAGCTATATTTTATTGTTGTAAATAAACTCAACACATTTTCATTATGCTAGAAATCTTTTATCTGGGATTTTTTTTCCATTCTCACTAATTTTCCATAATGAGTAAGTTTTTCATTTAAAGTACTTGTTTGGTATAATTTTTGAAATTTCCCGTCCTTAAATAAAGATTAAAATGTATAAGAAATGGTGAAACTTTTTAAAAGTGTGTTCATTTTTAATCGCGGGTATTCTTCAATATAATATTATTGGATATATAAAAATACATTATTATTCTTATTGCCAGAATATTTTTTTCGTATCGCAGTACACTGAATTTTTTTTAAATCAATGAAATTTTCATTCAATAATCCTCTGAGTTATTTTACAAATAATGAAAAATAATTTGTAGCTTGTATGTTTAAAGATTCTGCTTTTTGTCTTTATATTTCAAATAAAAATGTCTTGTTTCAGGAATTAAGTTTTTACATCAGTTGAAGCCTGAGCAGTTCCTCTTTTTAAATTAATCTCCTGATTTTAGGAGTGATATATGAAAATTATACAGATACATTGCATTAGGAAAGAATTGATGTAAGAGCTATACAATAACATAGTTAACATATTTATCAAAGTTTAAGTTGAAAAACTTTGATGCAATCAATGTGAAAAGAAACTTAAGCAAACATTTAATTGAATTGTATAAAATATTCAATCATTAATTGCTGCGAACCCAGTTGTTGCCATAGATAGTTAGTAAAGAATATTTAAGAAAATTACATTTTTTACTACCCCTTAAAATTGCATTTAGATGTTACATTTCCATTTGTAAGTTTATATTTGGACAATAAGAAAACTTTTGGAGGCGGAGATGCAATCGTGAAAGAAATACTTGATCCAATGAATTAAATTATTTAATTTATCAAATAAAAATTTCTACGCATCACATCAAAACTAAGAATAAATCATATGCGCAATACAATTGTAAGTATTATTAATAAGGTTGTATTGCTTGATAATTTTAGTGAAAAATAAACTTAACTTATTAAAAGAATTACATATTTGCTTTTTTTAAAAAATGAGCTCAGTTAAAAAGAGTTTCTGTTGATAAAAGTATTTTGCTACAGCAAATTTAGTTAGTGGTTTCACTAATTTGTTAGAGAAAAGAGTGCGAAGAAAAACGGGAGTGGTTTTCACAGCTCACACCAAAATAGTTTGAGAATATTTCTGTCAACAATTGGGAATAAGTTTTTGACTAAATAAGCAAAGAAGAAAAGTAAATCACGTTCATATATTTAAAATACTTAAGTAAATTCAGTTCAGTTTTTAAAAAATAATTTATTTCGAATTTGTTTTCTTAAAATTTAGATTGGTACAGTAAAGTGAAGATCTAAGTTCTAAAAGAGAATTTCTAAAGTTTTTACGCTTTAGAGTTTTATTATTATTATTCTGTGTAATTTGTCTTAATTTATTACTCAACAAAATATTTTTAATCTTTAAATTTTGAAAAATGTACAACTCATCCTATTTTAGAATTTTCACTCCATTTTGTTAATTTTTTTACACAATTTGTGAGTTTTTGTTTTGTTTTGTTTTCCATCATTACACGAATATCACAGAGAAGAGTAATAGTATTTAAAAATGAGCACATTTTACGATTTTTCACCATTAAGGGAATCTGAATTTAAAATGAAAAAAAATCACTAAAAACATACCTTAAACATATCAATTACACTGAAAAATAAACTGGATCGTTAACATCAAATATTTCCGAATTAATGGAAAAAATAAGAATGAAATATTAAAGTAACACATGTATTACATGCTATGTTTAGTATATTTTTAAAAAACTGATTTTAAAAAGAAAAAAATTACTACTCATTAAAAAATTAGTAATGTTCAATTTCTTTTTTTAGTTTTATGTTGTATTAAAACAAATTTTCTTCTATAATTTTGGTAGTTATCGTGGGAAAACTTGAAAATTCTTAATTAGTTGAAATTCTAATTAATATTTTTAAAATAGCTCTGAAATATGCAATTACATTTTCTTAAGTATAACTATGCCAAATTTGACAATTATAGGTCTAATGGGTTGTTTTACAGCGTGTCAACAGATGCTATGTGCATGCAACAGAAGCTTTTTTTTAAAGGATGACATCAAAGGAAATTTCTTTTTATATTTCAAAGCTCATACAAGGCACACATGTGGAAGAAAAATTGAGAAAAGGATAAATGAGAAAAAATAATAAACTGTAAGTGCCTATGTTAAAAGTAAAAGTAAACGCTAAACAATAATGGCCGATTTCGACAAAATAAATTACGCATTCATATTCCAACTATTAATAATGAAAGCTGAATTTCTGTTTTTATAAGGTTATCGTCTTGTTTAGCGTAAATATAAGAAATGATTTTTTCTCACAAGAACGTAGAAAATAAAATCTTATTAAAATTAATCTTTTTTTTTCATTCATATTAGTGTATTATGAATTATATATTATTATTAACATCGCTTTTTGGATAAAAATGAACCCTGTTTTTTTTTTTGTAACTAAAAATTTAATTATTATTTATATCTCCTTTTGTTACTAACTGAAGGCGTTACACCATTATTGTACACCGTATCTTAAATTCTAAAGTTTCTAATGTACACAATGAGAGAAACAATATCTTTTTCCAAGTCCATTTCGATACCAATTTCATAAATAATTCTCTACAGACAACATTTAAAAGCATTCTACCATTTCATACTAAGCCACTGTTGTCCTTTGAGAAAGGAGAGAGAGAAGTCATTAATCTAATTTATAAACAGACTCAAAGACTGATCTAACTACAGACAGAAATAGATTAAGATCGGTCTTTGAGACTTACCCTCTTGAAATGCCAAAGATAAAAGAGTGAGACTTTTCCACGCATTAGTGGGACAGAAAAGTACTGGAGAAAAGGTAGGGGAAAAGTTAAAAAAGTAAAAAAAGTTAAGCTTAAGTCAAGTGCCGATCGTGTTCCTGTGGAGCACTGCCAGAAAACCCTTTTGTTTTATCTCCAGAGAAATAAAAAATATGTGTGATAATAAATATCTAAAGTATTTAGTAGGTGTTTAGAGGGTGCGAAGTTTGAAAAATGCCGTTGAAGTTGACAAGCATGTAAGGGATATCTATATTTGTAAAATAGATTTTTTTGGTTCCCGTCACTGTTCGGATTTATTAATTTAAAAACAGTAGAGATCACCTACAAGACAATTGTAGAATGATAATTTTCTCAAATGTGCTATATATAATGATTATTATTTTTCTGTCTCTCATGTAAAAAAAGAGATTTTGTTCGATCTAAGGCTATTTAAAACAAATACAGGGGAGTTATAATCAAAGTTCCACTTTGAAAAGATAATGAAAGGAAAAATACTGCACCATCGTGGTAAAAGCTTAAAGGAGGTCATGGGAATTTCTTTTTTACCTAGAAAAAAAGTTAAAAAGCATAACAGTGCGGAAATGGTGCTGTGTGCAATATTATTAAGCAAAAGAGGATATCAAGACATTGGTTTGAAACTTGTTACAAAGCGTATCCAATACGGCACCAAACATTTTCTGAAAGCAAGTTAAATTGCATTACTGCATTCTGAATGATAGCTCTTAGCATATAAAAAGGAATGTAGCGCATATGTTGGTATATATCATCTTTCAGTTAAACTGGATTGCTTAGATTATCCCCATAAACAATGCTTTTGAGAAAACAAGCATTGAACATGCTTTTAACGCATTTCAGAAATGATTAAACACTTTTTAAACGAATGTTTTCACGTCCTATTTTGCTTAGCAATATTTCATACGGCGCCATTTCTTCCCTTGTGTTGAGTTTTTGAACATCTTTCAGCAGAAAAAAATTCCATGATTTTCTTTAAATTATTACCAAATTTGATAACACTTGGTCCAGTAGTTTTTCTTTTATGACCATTTCAAAGAGGAAATGTAGTTATAAGCATTCTGTATTCTTCCTATAAAGATAACTATTAACTTTCTACAGTCTAAACATTATTTGAAATATGTTAATTAAAAATTCAGAAAATCTTTGATCTTTCGAAAACACTGTTTCACAAAAATTAATTGTGCTCTAATTTTAAACTCAAAAAAAAAAAAACCTTCCTTATAAAAACAATTTTTTTTAAATTTTAATATTTCTTTTTAAAATTTTATTTAACATAAAATCTGAAACAAAATTTTCTTATTATGATGGATTTCAAATTTCATTGTTCCTTCAAATAATTTAATTGCGCGCTTTCACCATTGTTATAAGTAAGCTTTAAGAAAATGTTACTTTTTAAAATTTTTTAACTTGGAAACAAGGTTTTCACTTTTGCTTTTATTTCTTAAAGCAAACACCTTTTAAGAACAGTAATTTTTTATTGACAGATTCGATTGCATTAGTATTTTTCTGACTGATCAAATAATAAAGTGAGGTTTTAAATAAATGTATTCCATTTTAACAGTTTAACAGACAACAAAGTCAATACTACTGGCAAATAAACACATAGCAAAAGCTGCAAGTTTTAAGATAATTGGCTGATTGTTTATTTATTTGACTATCGGATAGATGCAATTAGAGATAACTGTCAATCTAGTTGGAACGGTTATTTCAATAAGGTGTATTTATATCGACAGTCATGTTCTATTCGTCAGTCTTCAAATGATTTATTTTTAAAACTCGATGAATTAAACACTACCGAGTGTTTATCAAGAAATAAGGAGATGTATGATGGTGTGCAATATCTTATTTCTACAAGGCTTAATTTTATTATGTGGAAAAGTCAAATTAAGGACAGAGACATGAGCAAATTTGGATGTTTAACGCTCTAAAAATTTATTAAACAGAAAAAAATTTAATAGCACTTTAAAATTATAAATTTGCCAAAAAAATTAAAAGTTAGTAGAAATGATAATATGAAAATTTTCGTATCGCATTTGTTGCAAATCAAAACTTTAAAAAACTTTTTTAAGCATGCTAAAAAATGATTTATAAGTTTAATTGTTTCCAAGTTTTTTGTTTTAATTTCTGATTTATTATCGTAAATATTATGAAACGTAAAAGGAACCAAAACCAAATATATAAATCAATTATCAATCAATGATTATGAATCAATTATGAGTGTCCCTATGTCCCTTATATGGACTAATTTGTTGAAATTAAATTTTAAAAATAATATAAGCAGCAAACTCTAAATATCAACTGAATTTTTTTTAAAAAAATTTCAGGGTACTATTTGATACAACGCCAATATATGAATGTAATTGAATCAGACTACTACAAATTAGAGGTTTACATATTAAAAAAGTATGTAATACCAAATAAAAGCGGATGTGAAAAATTGTCTTCGATATCTAAAGATAACAAACTTTATTTTAATTTTAATGTTGGCAAACTTTAAATTCTAATAGTTTTTTTATGTATGAATTTGAATTTCATCAAATTAAGTAAGATTTTTTTTAACAAAGTATGTATTCAAAATAAAGTAAAGAATTGTACAGAAATGAAATTGATATCATTAAAAAAGTAATATTTGTGAATTTTAAGAAAACACAAAAACCATTTTCGTAAAATTATAGCATTGCAAGGTATGAACATGGGCAAGTCATAACGATTACTCTTTGGCTGTGGTTACGCCTTATTCTGCCCTCAATTAAATTATGTTTGATGCTTTTTTCTGACATCGTGACATTTCATTTACATATTCTTTCCTTTGTCTAAATGAAGTTCTTTTATAAAGGTAGATAGCTTTCATACAAGAAATTCTAATATTATTTTTAGTTCCACTAAATAGTTAAACGAGGTGTTGCTTTAAGCTCAACTATAAAACAAAACAGTCTAAAACATTTGCATAAAGCTTGGTTTATATGTTTTACATTTGACTGTTGCCATTTTACAAGTAATGAGAACGATTTCTATGCCATTTCTATGAGTTTTTGATTAGTGTGAAACCGGCAAAAGCTAAGAACTACAATTCTAGAGCATACGTTGGAGAACCTACCTTAATTTCCTTCCTATATATATATATATATATATATGGGGGGGAGAGTTGGGAGAATTAAGGAAGTCTGAAACATCACAATTATCACCAGTCTCAGTGTCAAAACTGCTGACGATACGACATTCTTTGTGTACTTTTTGTGCAAGAGAAAGTAAAATGAAGAAAAGAAACACATTAGATTAAGTTTTGAATACAAATATAAACCATCTGCCACTTTCAGTAGTTCTTTTTAATATAAATCTCAGTAAAATAATTGGCAAACAAAATGCAGATTTCATGTTTTTGCAAAATTTGTAAAACATCAACAATTACTTTTACTGTCAGTTACCTTGTATGGTTTCTTTCACATTGTATTTCTTTCATATATTATTCAAAAAATGTGGCTTCCATTTTTTTATATGTCTGAAAGTAGCGTTACAGATAAGCAATGAGTTTATATGAAAAAAAAAATCTTGTGAAAGCTCTAGAACAGAAAACTTTTTCGTGTGCAAGAAAATCAAATGAAAAAAATTGTTTTAATTTAATACTGAATAAAATTTATAAAGCGTCTATTATTATTAGATATTCTTTTTAATGCAAACCTCAATAAATGATATGAAAATAGTAAATTAGATATCGGATTGGTAGATAAGTAGATAAAATCGAAAACAAAATGTAAATTTCATATTTTAGAAAATTTACAAAACATTTAAAAACTTAACTGGTTATTACGCTGCATGGATTGTCTGATATTTTGTCTATCTATTGCACTTTTCATTCATCTCATTTTTTACTTTCGTTGCAAGTTTAGTTATATTAAAGTCCCGTTTAAAGCAACACGAGGGCTATTTTGGGACGGACCTCGTAATTTTGAACCACGGTCAGATGACGAGGACGACACCTGAACTGGCACCCCCCTCTCCACACCACGCCACACCAGCGGGAGGACATTTGGCCTGACAGATTTAACGTGCAACAGACCCCCTCACACGGCGGTTCTTCGGTGGAATCGAGTCTCGAACCTGAAACCCTCCGGTTCCGAAGCCGAGACTTTACCACCGGGCCACCGCGGCCCCCTACTTTCGTTGCAAAGCAACATTTCAAGTATGTAATGAATTTGTATGATGAGTATTGCGAAGTTCTAGAGCTGACATTAATACATATTACTAGAAGCATGTTAATGCAAATGAAAACAGTGTTAACATATAACAGAAAAAGGGAAGTGATGAAATCAGTTTTTGTTTAGTTATGATGTTACATTTTTAAAAAATTTCTCTAGAGTCAAAAAATAGCTTAGAAATTTTAGTCATGGCAAAAGATATTAGTCGCTTAAAAATAGTCGACGCATTAGTTTACAGTCTGTCTTATTGATTCTCCTGCACTACAAATAGTTTATGTCTCCACTGAGTATAATAATATTTCCATAAAGTCGTATATGTTCACACTTTTTCATTAATTTTTGTTAAGATAAGCATTGATTCTTGGACCTCATATTCGACAAAGATAACAGAGTGATACCTTTCTATGATCATAGGTTTCTGTTGTAACATTTGCTTTTGTAAATCCGTGCCATGAATTTCGCAGTATTTTATTATTATTATTTTCCAATAATCGAATCAAGCATGCTGCATCAAGCAGAAATTATTTTCAATATGAAAATACTGATAACATTTTAAAATTAAAGAACTTTAACTGTATTATTACCATGCAAATGTGCCGCATTACTGTGTGTGTGGAATCATCTTGATGCAATCAGCTGCTATGGATATACGGAAAATATCACATCTTATATTTATTCCATAGCATTACGCTATTAACACTTTCTGAATATCACATTTTCCTCGATTTGCAATAAAAGTTAATTTAATCATTCTGTTTAAGTTTTTGTCAGAGTGACGACTAAGCACAAGTACACTCTTCACATGTTCTTGATGGATAAATTCCACTTCCATTTTGTGAGAAATTAACTGTTGGAAAACATAGTTACAGTATCACTTTAAAAATTCATTAAAAATAAAAACTTAATTTATAGGTTATAACATTATTATGAATGAAAAAAGTCATTTTTAAGTGGATTTTAAAAACAATTTTGCACTGTAAAATTTTCTGAAATTATAGCAGAAAAATTCCAAATGTTTAGCTTAATGTTTAATAAATTAAAGTTTCAAAAAAACTCCGTCTAGTTATACTTTTTCATTCTCCAATGTAAATATCTACATATCAAGTTCGGTAGATCTGGTGTGTAATGCCCTAACACACACATCCATTCATTCATATACGCAAACACAAATTCATTTAATTATCAGCCTTGGAGTAATTCCGGGCATTGATTGGCTTGAAATTGATATTTTCTTTAAGATAGTGGACAGAAAGATCTAAAAGAACACGTTTTCTTAATATTCTTTTATTTTTATAAATCAGTCAGTTTTAATGATTGATTTAAAAGATTGATTGATGTAACAACTTTTGTTTATTAGTAAAAATATTTTATAAAATATGACTCACAAAGTATAGCATGAAAAAATCTAAAACCCAGTATTCATCAAGGCATTGTTTGACTCAAACTACATAAAATGTAATTATTTAATTCATTTAGACTAAGTTACCAATATTAAAAATATGTATGCCTGTTACTAATGATTTACAAATTAGCCATTGGGCCTGAATTTGAATGCGTATCCCGTATAAATTCAAACATGTTTGCCCTAAATTAAGAGGATTTATTGAATAAATGACATAGATATTGCAAACGATCATAAGAACCTTTGCTTTGCATTTCTTTTTTAAGAAAATATTACATTTAATATTTGTTTTATTTTATCCACTCACGTGCTGAAAGTAAATTTTTTAGATTTAATTTGCCATAATAGTTGATTATTTTTAAGTTTGAACTTTTATCAATATGATGGGAACACGTTAATAAAAGCTAATTTTTTCCCTTAGACATGCTCGTACCGATTAAATTTTATTGTTTTGTCCAAACTATATTGTTGAAAAATATGGTTGAAATATTTCATTAAAAATGCGGTGAAAATAGAAGCTTTAAGTTATATGTTAAAACACCGATACTATTAGAAAGCTATTTTTTTAATATTTAATTTGATATAGAAATCATGTTTGTTTGATAATATTTTCGGGAGTTAAAGCGGAAAAACGTCGACATTTTGCTTAATTTTTAATTAATTGAAATTCGAAAAAATATCGCTCTTAGGTGCATATTTTCGTTATCGAAAGTATACACATGCCAAATTTGAAAGTTCTTGGTGGAACGGTCTGGCCTGTAGAGAGCCAACACACTCATTGAGCTTTATTATAAGTATAGATTTATAAAACCAATCGCAAGCTTCAATAATTTTGTGTACAAACGAGGATACGATGACAGTTTGATATCTTAATGAATAAATAAAAACAAATACATATTCATATGGTTGATAAAATAAAATTATTTGCCTATAATAAGCCATTAAAATGTTGCAAATGGACTGAATCTGAAATTTAACCGACTACAATTTCACCTGTTAAAAGAGGGACCTAATAATGCAGATTACTAAGGCCTCAAAATACCACTGAATAATACACCACTGAATTTTATCATTAGAGTAGATAGAGATAACACACACATAAATAAGTTTAAAATTCTTTCTAAAGAAGTACTAAGAACTAGTTAGATAATAAGTAGATCCTCATTAAACCTAAACGGATTTAAAACAGATCTTTCCCAATTTTTATGTTCGGCGGGCGTCACCAAGAAGAGGTATTTTTGCCAAGTGGGGTAAAAATGAATTATGGATGGAGGGACACAAAGAATCCGGGATGACGTATTTACTCCGATGCGAGTAACAGGCGCCGGCAGGCACTCTATTTATGAGGATGGCGGCAATGTTTTCTAAACAAAGGGAGGGCGATGATGAAATGGATGTGCCTCCTTTCAGCAGCCCCAACCATTTCCTTCTACTAAGATTTCGAAAGGCCATGCAACATCAATGGAAATATATTTTAACTGGTAAATTGGTAATTGATTATTTTCTAAACACTGAAGATGTTTATGAAGTGGGAAGAAAAAAGTAGAACAGAATTTCGATACGTTTCTAACCAAGAAGGCTAAAAAAAATTTAAGATACATGATGAGGTTAATTATAGTTAATGAAATATGAGTCAATTTGATTTGCTTTTAATATATAACTGCCTTTTTACTTTCTATGCAAAGTTTACAAAGAAGTAAATGTTAAAAATTTTTAACTCGCATTTACGATGTTTCTACGTGTTCCAAAATTCCTTTAGTCTGAATAACACATTTTGGAATTATGTCTGTCTGTGAGCATAATAATTCAAAAATGTTTTGAACTATAAAGACGAAATTTGAAATAAGATTTTTACACCAAATTTATGGCTTTCAGTCCAATTTTGAAAGAACACGATTAATAGAAAGCTTCTCTGTCTGTCTAAATGCAAAGGAGCGGAGACGATAACTATACCTTGAAAAGAGCTAGATCAGTAATCTTTCTTATACAGTTTTCGGCATCTAATATTAAAATCCGCCTTAAAGTTTGAGTCAAATGCATCAAAATGTTGACATCTTATCAACGCATTTGCATGTATTTAAATATGATAACTTAAAAAACACATTGGCTAAGATAAATGAAATCTGGTATATATTTTCCTTACTAAAATTGTAGTTTTCTCTCAAGTCTTGTTTTTAATTAATAGAATAAAGATGTCCAAAATGCATATTAGATTATCTTCACTATACCATCGATAAAAAATGCTTCTATGCGAATTTCAAAAATAAAAATCTGATCTCTCGTCGATTCACAGATCCACAATTTTTATTGGGAAAAGCATTTAAACCACCCATTAAAGAGGAGTATGCAAAGTAATTTCTTAGATAGTACTCCAGTTGATTCAGATATCTTGACCACTTTTAGTGACTGGCAAAGTTTTATGACATTGGAAACTTTTTTTTTGTTGAATTTTGCAGTGTTTATGTAAATTTTTCAAATTACATATATAAGGAACAATTTTTGATAGAGAAGTGTGAATTGATAAAGGGCGAAATTCTTAATAAGCAACGAATTGATAAGGAGCGGTGTTTTTACTTAATATACTTTTGAAAGAGGACCAATTGCAATCGAATTTCGAATACGATATTTTTTTAAGTTATTCTTTTTGATGACTTCGAAAAATCAGTTATGCGTAATAAATTTGATAATATCAAAATAAAAAGAGAACTTTGTCACAATAAAAAAGCTTTAATCTTTCTACATCCAGATTCCATATTTTTGAAATACATTTACAAAAGAAAATTCTCAGAATATATAACAGAGTTCAAGAAATCTAATATTTATATTTTTTAAGAGATCGATGTTGTTTCTTATCCTCCTCAGATTGAACACCAATTCAAATCAAGTTCAAGAGATCGAACCGCATGATAAGATCATAAACTGGCTCCCTCTCATTCAAAAGTTGTCTAACAAATGTGCTAATACATTTAATGATATGAAAGGGAGAAGCGTCGGTCGAGCAGAGAAGTAGGTATATATCGTTTGGAAGAAATGACTTTTTACATTACCGGTCAAAAGTATTACGTCTGTGAAATTTCAAGTCTTTTTTAAGAAAAAACTCCCCAAAAGTAATATTTTTTTTCATTTAAATTAATATATTTTATGTCAATATGCTAAATTAGTCTAAAGGCAAAATATAATTAATTTATTGAACAAAATAGTTATTTAATTTCAAAAATAATGAAATACAAACAAAATGAACAGGTTATTTATA
The DNA here is from genome assembly GCA_026543055.1 of Argiope trifasciata. NCBI lineage: Eukaryota > Metazoa > Arthropoda > Arachnida > Araneae > Araneidae > Argiope > Argiope trifasciata. The sequence goes on from JAPMOQ010002989.1 coordinate 585,466, forward strand.
TTGAAATTCATTTTAGTTTGCCAAAATAATATGAAGTATAGAAAAAATTTCAAGTTCCTTTGATCAGAAAAGATAATAAAATGTTCAAGTGAACTGAAAAGCATTTAATATTCGGTTGAACCGCCTTTATCTTCAATCGAAGCAACCAATCTTTTAGGCATGAAATCCACAAGGTTTTGCTACATTTCTTTAGGTATTTTGTGGTTCCAAACTTTAATTATTATTTCTAGAAGTTCTCGTTTTGTTCTGGGGTGATTCTCAGTTATTTCTTTCCCATTATACTGCATAAATTCTCAATGAGATTTAAATCTGGTGAGTTTCCTGGATATGTGAGAACATTAATACCATGTTTTGCAACTTTGCAGTCAGCTTTAACATAAAAAGATGAATGTTTCGATTCAAAGGCCAAAACTTAATTGAAATGAAATATAAAATTAATTTTAAAGTTTGTGTTACCTTTTTCGATGCATGGCAGGCATGACTTGATGAAATATTTTTTTCTGCCTTTGGAACATCTCACGTGCACTATGAAGGAATTGATCCTTTAGCGCACCAACATACTTATCACTATTCCTGGCTCCCTATTCAAAATAAAGTGATGCATTTGACTGATATGACATGCACCCATACACAATTATATTTTCTGTGTATTTTGATGTACAAGTCAGGCACTCCGGCCTCATTCTTTACTTTGCTATACGTTAGACGTAACCAGGCTCATCAGGCGAATTTCGTCGCTGAATATAAATTGTTTCCATTCCGAAATACTCCAATTTTTGTGCACTTTGGCAACTCCAATCGTTTTTTTAGCATTGCTTCCGTCAGGTTTTTTTTTCTTTATTACTTGTGCCTTATAACCGGGTTCATAGAGTCCCCAGCGTATTGTTCTGGGATTGACAATGACAGATGTGAACTCATTCCATTCCTTTGCAAGTGTAGCAGAGCTTGTAAATCTTTTACTGTATAATCGTGTCAATGTAGAATCAGCACGTTTAGAAGATATGTAATATCAGCACTCAAAAGAGCACTTAGATTTTTATCTACGGTTCTTAGGGTTTGAATCTCCTTTATAAGCCGTGAAATAGTCGACTCACTGCAATAGCACCGATGAGCAATCCTATAAAATTAGAATGTATACTTGTTGTTGTCGGGTCCGTGTTTTTCACGGAAAGGGGGTGCGGTAGCTTCTGAGGGTAAAGACCCCTGAGCACCCAGAGGGCAGAAGTCCGACTTCTAGCTCACACACACGACACAACCCTTTTCAGGGGGTGGTCGAATTCATTCATACACTCATTCATCCATCAGCAAGTCGGAATTCAGATCCAAATCAGAGACCGACTCATCCCTGATTCAATACCTCCAGAGGTACCGCTTTGTTATGGGAACATGGAGGACTTTGCAGTCTCGACATATTTAACGTGCCCCAACTGCCATTAGCCAACACAGCGGTCTTTGGCCCAGACGAGGACAGAACCCGTGACCTTTCGGTTACGAGACTTACGCTCTACCAACCAGGCTACCGCGGCCTCGAATGTATACTTGATGGATTAAAATAACAACATGGCGCTTCTTACGAGTTAATTCTCACATCTTAATAGGAAATGGCCAGTTTAAATTGAAAAGCAATGCACTTGAGAAATAACTTTGGAATCACAACAAACGAAATTAAATTCTTCGCAGACGGTGCAATTTTATAATAAACTACCGGCATGGTACAATCGTTGCAGAAGATTACTTCTCAATGGATGATGAAGCAACACCAAGCAACACCTTGAAACTTCTAAACCACATTTATACTAGAAAATATCATTGTAAATGAAAACAAATATTCTTGACTTATTCTTGACAAAAACGTGAAAATTCTCAAATTTGCAATACTTTTGGCCAGTAGTTTTTAGGTAAGTCCCTTTAATCCAGTTATACCAGTAGTGTATATGCCAGCAACGTATTTGGCTAGTAGTGTGTATGAACTAGATAAGAGCGTTTGAACACTGCTTAGACTGGCATAAGCTAAAGATAAGCCTGTGCACCTACAGTCATACCAGTCATGCTCCATTTTGTTTTTATTCTTAGTTTAAACAAGGCGTAGATCTCTGTGGCCTGCAATTTAGAAGGCGGAGGAGGGGATTAGGACTTGGGCTTCTTTCCTTGGCCAGAGCATCTACAATTTCATTACAGTGTATGCACTCATGTTTATTATAATATGTTATACTAAGCAGCTTTGCTTTTATTTTCTTCCTAAAGGCGATGCAAATCCCCAAAAGAGCTGTTACTCGACAGCTCATATTAAAGGACTTTGCCACATCATCAACCATCTATCTGCTCAACGTTAAATTCTTTGTAATAAAGAAAAGTGAATAACTATGATTTATAGTATACTAGCCGCCTTTGGCGACCAGCTGGTTCGCCATGTGTAATGCGTTCTAAAAATTTCAATCATATCACATATTCATTAGCCTTGAAGTAATGCCGGGCATTGATTAGCCAGAAATTAAAAATGTTTTTTTTTCCGTGGTGTTGCCAAAATATTAAATATTTTTTTAAAAAAAAGCGAAAAAGAAAAAAAGAATATTGAATAAATGATTTAGATGTTGCAAACGATTATAGAAAACTTGGCTTTGAATTTATTTTTTTAGAAACTATCACATTTTATAATGGAAAAAACATTATTGAATTAATGATACAGATATTGCAAACGATTATAGAAATATGCCCTTAGGTCGGGAGTTTAATGCATATCCTGTCTAAATTCAATCAGGTTTACCATAAATAAAGAAGATTTGTTGAATAAATGATTTAGATATTGCAAAAGATTATAGAAACCTCTGCTTTGCATTTATTTTTGTAGAAAATATCACATTTTATGTTTCTTTTATTTTATCCAGTCACGTGCTAAAAGTATCATTTCTTTAGACTTGATTTACGATGAAAGTTTTGTTTTTATTTAAACTTCCGTCATTGTTTTCTTTTATTTTATCCAGTCACGTGCTCAAAAAAAATGGTTAAAATATTTCTTTAAAAATTCGTTAAAAATAGACGCTTAAGTTATACATTAAAACACTGATACCATTAGAAAGCTAATTTTTTAATCTTTAAATTGATGTTAAAATCATGTTTGTGCAATAATATTTTCGGAAGTTATAGTGGAAAAACGTCGAAATTTCGCTTAAATTTTAATTAATTCAAATTCTAATTAAAAATTCGAAAAAAGGGCGCCGAGGTGCACATTCCCAACCTCCAAGGTACACATGTACCAAATTTGGTAGCTGTAGGTCCAACGGTCTGGCCTGTAGAGCGCCAACACACACACACACATTGAGCTTTATTATAAGTATAGATTACCAATTATTAGTATAAATGCTTCATGTTGCCATCTGTGACAGAAGAATGAAAGCTATTTAAAAATTTGCAAATTTCTATTTAAAATTCTGAAACTTAGTAAATGTTTGAAATTTCTTTTGTTTTGAATTCAGATAAGGCCAAATATATATCCTGAAAATTTAAAATAAATACATTATAAATTATTTCATATAATACGCGAAAGACTTTGACTTGTGTCCTATATTTGTATGTAGAAAGCAGATTGCATTTTTATAATATGTTGATATATAAAGTTTCAGTGAAATGAAGGAAAATTTAAGAAATAACAGCAATGAATAATTTTTTTTACTTTCTTTTATACGTAGTATAAAAAAGTATGGCACAGGTAAAAAAAATTCGAAATCATGAGTTTGGAAAAAAATATTTTCCTTCCGTCTGTCTATGACAAAGATAACTCAAAAATGCTTTGAGCTAGATAGAGGAAATTTGATATACGGTCTTTACTCCAAATTTGAAGATCACTATTAAATTTAGAGTAAAATTTGTTAAAAAATCCACCTGTCCGGTTCTTTGAATATATTTTAATACGATACTTACAAAACAAAGAGAGGTAGATAGATGAAATTCGGTTCACAGACTTAACATCAATAGAGTAGATACCTAACAAAGTTTGATGCAAAGTCAATAAAGGTTTGACTATCTGATGCTCAGTACTTTCAGAAACATTTAATAATAATTTGGCGATAATTCAAAAGCGAAATAACTTAAATATATTAAATTTGTTATGGAATTTTGTGACTACAAATGCAGTTTTGTGTCAAATTTTTATTTTAATCGAATGAGAAAAACGTATCTAAAACAGAAATTCGATTTTTGCGTACTACTGAAAGCATGCCAAGAAATAATCGCCAAATATCTCTCCAAGGTTGACACAAACAAATTTAATGAAAATGATAAAAAGTTAATATTTTTTAACATTCGTTTCATTGCTCCATGAATCTTCTCTGACATGTCAAGTTTATTACAGAGCCTGAGAGCAGTTTGAGAAGACCTCTTCCTCTGATTTATAACAACATGTTAAAATATTTGATGCATTTTAATTGAATAAGCAATATATAAATTTTTTTTAAAATTCAATTCCTACTTGGGTAAACGAAGAAAAATTTTATTTTAGTTACTTTTAATGCATAATTATAAAAAAAATTATTAGGTATGAAAAGAAACATTGATTTTCGGAAGAATTGAACCCGCATTCTTCACTTTCACGTGAAAAATACAAAATTCCTTGCATTGTACCGATTGAGCTACTGCCCTTTGATTTTAATTTTCAATGCAAGCTTCCTTGAACTAATTCCCACTATTATTTCACAAATGTGAATAGTGGGAATCGGAAAATATCGGAAGAAACAGGTTTTTTAAAGAAAAAAAGAGTTCAACATTATTTTTCTTTTTTATATTTATTAAAATGTTGATATGATTTTGTAAGTACCGCTGCAGACATTTTTTTTCAGGCTGTTTAAAATATATTTGCCTCGAAAATACTCCTTTTATATATTTAAACTGTTGTTATCATAGAATCTTTTCATGAGTTGCCGAAGTAAATTTCGAGAAGTCACCCAATGCCATGCACGTGGTGACTGACTTTCTTTCCCTCATTCTAAGTCCTCGAATCTCTTCAAGTCTCTCCTTTTTTACGAGCAATTCGAAGGCGATAAAAAGGAAAGGAATTTCCGCAGAAAAATGCATATTTGCGGAGCAGTCACAAATCGCATGTGACAGAGCACTTTGGCAATTCGCCCGCGAAACTCTCTCTTGCCTGTCCATCCCAGTAATTAATATTTTAGGTGATCCTTTTATTTTCGTTCTTTCATTTTTTTTATTTCTTTTTCTCTCGTCACGCGCTTTCTCTATGCGCTGTTTAATTTCCGTCCATCACCACCGACCAAAAAGAATAAAAAAGGAAGCAAAATTTTGAGAGGGTTGTGCAGGGGGGGGGGGAGATAAAAACGAAAGTTCGGAAATTGTGGTAGGTGTGGCATATCTGATTTAATGAGTCAAGCCAAAAGATTAAAAAGCGGGCAAACGGCTTTTGTCGGGAAAAGTTTTCTGTCGATGATAAGTATGCGAAGAACGCTATCTTTCAGAGATTCCGAAAAAGAAATCCATGGTGAGGAAAGAGTAATGCTCTTAATATTTTGAAAAGATTGGAAAGATCATAGATTTGCCATTTTATTTAACTGATGGGGAAATACCTCAGCAGCCGATAAAGTTGATATTTTTTTCTCTCTTTTTTACTCAGTTATTGGAGACTGCGCAACAGATTAGAGCTTACTTCGAAAAACAGATTTAAAAAGTTTCTATTAATAGATTTTTCGATTTAGTTTAGTTTAGTTATATCAACGCCGCCTTTGAAGGCAACTCTAGGGCTATTTTGGGACGGATCTTCTAATTTTAAACAGCGGTCAAATGGCGAAGATGACACCTGAGCTAACACCCCCTATCAACCGAACAATTTAACATGCACTTATATAATTGTTTTGCAATGGAATCGGGTCTCGAAAATGAAACCCTTCAGTTTCTAAGCGTGAACCTAAACCCTTCGATTCTTCGGATTTATTTTCAAAGAAAAAGGCTGGTAAAAGGTTAGTGTACAAATAATTGTGATTTTTTGACCAGAAAATTTTAACAATAGTTTTAAGAAACCTGTTATTTAATTCTGTTCGTGCTCATTTCATTCGTGGTTATACTATTTCAAATTGTGGAAATAACTATTTAATTCTTTTATATATTAGTAATTGTATTCAAGTTGGTTCTTGATTGTTTCAGACAGTTAAAAATTAATATATATGTAAAAAAATTTACTTACTATTTGTGTAATGGGTTTAAACTTTTCTTTAGAAAGAGAAATTTATTGTAACATTAAAAGCATGTTTAGAAAGAGAAAACATGTATATAAAAAGAAAAACAACTCACTCTTTCAATAAGTTCTCTAAAGGAATTGATAATCTTAAGAATGAAGTATCAACCAAAAATCGCTAGGTGTGATATCCGGCGAACGAGAAGGCTATGCTATTGTATAATGACAGCTGATGAATCTATACATCAGTGACATGCTGTCTTAGGAATTACTTTACACGGCGCCCAATATGAAGCTGCCCCATCCTGCAAGAAACTGATGTTTTGAAGACATTCACTCTGTTGAAGTTTTGGGATTATAAAATTCTTCACTACGTCATGTTGTTCTATGATGGAACAGATTTAGATTCCATTTGCAACTATCCATTAAAAATATATGGTCTACAGCTAAATGTATCTGTAAAACTACACCATATTATCACTTTTTCAGGATGTAATGATTGATCCTGAATAGCATAGGTTTTCCGCTGCCGAAATTCGAAAATTGTGGGTGTTCACTTGCTAACTAAGAACAAAAAACATTCTATAACCGACGCCAACCCTCATTTCATCAAGGAACTGAAGTGCAAAAGTTTTACGAACCTCTAAATTCCTGGTTTGTAATTGTATATATTAAATTTTATAGGAATAAAAGAAAAAATCTACCATAAGACTTTACACAGGAAATAATACACAGGAAACAACTAGCACACTACCGAGAGGAGACTGACTACTGTCCTCAATAACCGCGGTAGCTATATTTTCGAAACTAAAAGACAGCATTTGCTTTATTTGCATCCATCCTCTATCTGAAAGAATATCAATTTGACCAGTGATTTCAGTTATCTTGCATAATTATTATCTTGTACTAGCCATATAGCGGCAATTGACCTCTTTGTATTCCCTTCATGCGATGAAATTCTTTAAGAGCTGCAACAGAGACTGTTCAAGTAGAACAGTTTTGCTAGCAGCATAAATAAATTTTTGCAGCACAAATAAATATCATTTGTGTTATACGCCATTTGTTGGTGAACATTGAATTTTTTATTTAATAAATACTGCATTTATTTAATCATATGCAGTTCAAATTTTATCTCACTTTGACCAATGGAAGACATTCTGGCGCCCTCTGAAATGGAAACTTATTTCTAGTTAAACCTGTATATTTCAATGCCTATAACTTCTTAAAATGACTTTGTCTACATCGCTATTTACAATTTTTTTAAATCAAATTCATCAGCAATTTTTTTAACTCTAGAGTCGTGAATTTCTTATTCAATGAACAAAGTAAAAACATTTCGAAATTCTACCTTTAATTTGATTCTTAATTGCGTATTCATTTCTGATTTATTTTATTATTTCAATATACAACCCTACATTGAGTGTTTAATGATTATTTAAGATTAATTTTCGAATTTCTTATTCCGCTCTAAAATTGCAGGTAGTTTTAGAAGAGATTAATGAGCACAAACATTCAAAGATTGAAAATGCAGTTTTTATTGAATTTTAAAGCATTTTTTCTCACCTTCACCTAAAATTTTTCATTTCAGAAAATCTATTTTTATCCATACAGTGTTAGGAAAAGAGTCGCATAATTAAACACTCGTAAAAATTTTATTACTTTTCTACACCGAATACATTTAAATAAAATTTATATATAAGTCTATCATCAAAATAGTGATGGAATAATTAGAATGCTTACTGTGTTTCGAACAAATTTATTCTAAATCTTTAGTCACCTTACAATTTCAGTGAAACATTATTTCCCGCAAGGATAAATAATTATTCGCTGATTGACTACATAAGGTATAACCAGCAAAATCAACATAAATTTCCTTTCAGATTTTTTTTGGTGGATAATAAGTCTGTTTGAATCTAAAATGTTTTTAACATTGATATTTCAAAATAAGCATTTAAAGGTCAAGTTGCTTCATCTTCAACACTCAACATTTTGAGTCACTTTGACATCACCATCATCTTCAGAATATTGTGAAAGGTAATTTAGAGTACAAAAGTTGGTTTCAAATCAGATTCAAATGGACATAACAGATCAATGTTTGGATTAATGAATGATGGTCTTTTCTTTTAAAAGCCATAGAGATAAAATTTAAATTCGTGATTTTGCAAAATCATTAATTCAACTATAATTCCTTGAAGTAAAATTATTGACCAAAATTTGTTTTTTAAAACTCAATAAAAATATACTATTTTAAATAAAAATACCTTGTATCTTGTATATTAAATAGATCTACATGTATTATTATCATTCATAAATTTTTTTTCCTTATTTTACATGCGTATGCATTCTTACTTAGGTATAACTTTTTTGCATTGTATTTCTCCTTTTATTTTTGTACACTTATTAAATACTTTTAAATTTTTCATTTATCTGATGTTTCATAACTTTCTAAGCTATTTGATCAAACGATTTAACATTAGACTTTGTAGAAAATAAGATCTTCTAATTTTCAATTGAAAATAACTCCAATCGGAGATATATACATGACAACGCTCAGTGGTGATTGTTAGACACTATGCAAATATTAGTGATTTAAATCGGCACAGTCATATTAAAATCGGCAATTTTACTGTATCTTCCCCCCCCCCTGAAACATGAGATGCTCGTCATGCTCCTGAATCTATTTAATAAACAAAGATAGCAATTCTCTTCCCATACTTTTAAAAAAACTTACTATATATAGTTTGCAAGCGTATTCTTTCACCTGTGATTACCATTGCTTGACAAGCGTTTTTATTTTTATTTGCATTTTAATATAAAGAAAAATTATAACCACGAAAAAGAAATTCAAAACAATGCCATCTCAATTTAAATGAAAATTATCTTTTCCCATTTACGAAAGTTTGCTTGGCTTAATTTGTCCACCTTTAAAATGATATATGCACTTTACTTGTCAAGAAGGATAAATTTAGAAAGAATGAGTGTCTGCAGACGCTTTGTGACAGTTTGTTTATTTTATAGATTAACGTCTCGTTTCAAATCTACATGGGTACTATTTCGGTACGGATCTCACGTCATTTTAAATCAAATTTATGATAGTTCTTCAAAAACCATTTCATGGGAAAGAAAGTTTTGTTACAAATGTTTCGTAAAATTCGGAAAAAATAACTGAGCAAGTTATTTCAATTTCCATTTTAACATTGTGCCCTCTGATGATTCCTCTAAGGCACCGCTCAAGACATTGCATTATTTTGATTTTTTTTTAAAGTTTTGATCTTTAAAATGCCTACAGAGTGGTAAAAAGATATTTTAATTTTGGGGAGAAATTCAACTTAAAACATTTAATTATACATGAAATTATTTTTTGTAACAATAATTAAGTTCTTGTATTAGGTGCATAGTTATGCATTTAACTACTTTTCAGAATGAAAAGGTTTAAAAAATGGCTCATTTAAAATAAATTTGTACTTTCACCATGTTGTTTCCTTTTCAATGAAATTTAAATAATCTTCGTGAATAAAATGAATAATTTTAAGTAAATTTTATTTCCTTTCTGGCTCTCTAATTTTGAAATTTTAGTAATAATAAAAAGTTGTTTCTTCTTATTGGTGGGATTGTGGCAGATTTTGTAATCCGCCTTTGGACAGAATAATTGATTAACATAATAATTAGCAGTATCAATATAAAATACAATTCCATTAATTTTCTCTTTAACCATTGACAACGAATTTTTTCTATAAATAACAAAAGGATATTTCTAGTAAATTTAATTAGGAGTTTCCCCTTGCCTTTAAATAATATAAATAAGCGATATTCTGACTTAAGTTTTCTAATGCTTGATATTGAGTTCATTTATTAGATTTTCGTGTCTTTACTGATTGGTGTCTTAATTGGATTGGCAAGCGGCCATTTTTCCATCACAAAAACTTTTACTACACATTGAATGCCAAATAAAAAAGAGAATTCATTCAATAAAGCTAATGGAAATTACAGCGATAATTATAAATTAGTGTTTCTTACTACATATAAGCGTATTGAAAAAATAAATTATCGAAATTTTTAATTGTAGTATCGAATCTTTTAATCTCTAATAAGTGATCGAAAAGAACCTTTTGAAATTTTTATAAGGATTACTTTTAAAAAAAAATTAGAAACACCTATTCCCCATTTTTTTGAAATCTTTCTTTTTTATTCGAAATTGAATAATTGCCAATTATTCTAAAACAAATTAAGCCAATTAATTTTTTTTTGTCTTTTAGGTTAAGTAAATTTGTGTATTTTGATCAATTGACTTAATATTTGTTTCAAAAGATCAATGATTTAAAAATGTCTAAAAGAGTACGGTGAACATACAATTGTTACCTTAGATCTTACCATGAAGCTACGCAATATATCAATTGTGTATAGCTTCATAGTATTAATGAAGATGATCATATTCGTTTTGAACGCTTTCAGTTTTAACCTACTGGTGCACATGCATCGAGCGATTTCCAAGTAGCAAAATCTGCTTATCCCGTGATTTCCACAGACATGTGTTTTTCTTCCTTTATTAAGGAGAGCATCAAGTTTTTTCCCCGTTTAACCATCGAAATAAATTATATACAGTATTAGACGTTTAGTTCACGTTTTGGCCAATAGATGTCGTTAATTTTCTACTGAATTGCGGTATTTGAAAGCACGTGGTATTACTGTTCACACTTCGCTTTTTTTCTTACAGAAATGACTGCTAGGAAACATTCAGCAATAGACACAGAGTATATTCCTGAAGAAATGTCAGATTCTGAAAGCGATTTTAGCTTTGATAACGATAGTGATAGTGATCTAGATCTTTCGGACTATTCCTCGAACAGTGATGGATCTGATCATGATCCAATAAACATGCAAAGCATTCGGTAAAATTAATATGAAGAATATTCCACCGCCTCCTCCTTAAATTTTACACATCTTACTTTTTTATATTATGCAATAAGTAGAAATTAACTGTAATTCAACTGAAATTTATTGAAAAAAAATTATTTGTGATATAATCTAAAATTGTTTTTTCTGGCAACTTAGTTTCTCATGATGAACATCTATATAAATACATTTTCTAGAAAGAAAAAAATGCATTAATCAATTCTCCAATGTATATAGTCTTAAAATATGCGAAACACACACACACAATTTTTGAAGAGATTTCGGTCCACAAATTTGGCAGTCAGAGGGTTAATGCTAAAATCGCATAATATATACTCTTTTTTTTATTCTGATAATTATTTATTTAAAAAATATGCTCTAATATTTGGCACAGATACATATTTCAATGTTAAAATTAAACGACATACTTCTCCTACCTAGTTTATGGAGTGTTTGAGTTGCTGTACTCACATGCAAGAACACTGGCAATAGACAGATGTCTCACAAAAGAATTTCTTTTGAAATTTCATACGAAAATTATACTTTTGATGTAAAGATTATATTCCAATGTTCATCTGTGTACTTCGGTCTGTTTTTGAGTTATCGTATTAATAGACTAAGAGACACATATAGTTCCCTAAATTATCTTTGAACTCAAGGTAATCAAAAACGTGGGGATCCAATAAAATCTCATCGAACTTTTGAAGATTACGATGGTTTAATTTTTTGTACTTCAAATACGAAGTTCAGAAATCATTGTTGAATATTGTTTATTATGCTGCCAATTATTTATCATCCTTGCTTCAAAATTCCTTGAAAACTGCTTGTGGATGGTCGGAGTAAAATTAGCCGACAATCAAATCACATGATAAATGTAGCTATACATAAATCAGCTGTAATGCTTTGCCTTTTTTCCAATCATATAATAAAGAATTAATTAGAATAACAAATTGATATATTGCAATTATATATGTAGATTTATGTATTTCATATATGCTTAAATCGATTCGGCACCTATCTAATCAACTATCATCAAATTTCAATTCTTTCTGCAATCTTAAACGAAATTTATTAAAGAGTAATAGAGGTAGTATCTTCAGTGCAAACCAAAGGTGCCTGGCCTGTAGTCCATGTGTCTCTAGTAAATGGAATTCAATAGATTTAGGTCCAATGGAGGCGGAGTTCCATTATTCGCATGTGTCTTATTCTAAATTTAAATTAAGTAACAGTTCATTAATTAAATTATATACTACGATTCTCATAATAATAATCTAGTATTTTAAGAATCCAGATGGCGTGACGATAGTTATATTGCATAGTTTGGCTATGTTTTTTCTATGCTATAGATGGCAAATTTGTAGGTAGAGAACCCAGGGGGGGGGGGTGCAAGTTTCTGGGAAAGTAGAAAGATCCGAAGAAGTTGAGAGAGATTTTCGCCTGCGATAGCTGATATGAATGTGATCCGATTGATGTGAATGTAATGCAAGATAATATCTTCGCAAATTCTAATTTCATTCCCTTTAAGTTTTTTTCTGCATAACCAAATCACAATTCAACCTTGTTTCGGAATATTAATCTTTAATTTATTAGTATTTGATTTAATTACTATGCTATTTTTCTGATGCCGTGGATTAATTGCAAACCCAGGTTTTACGACATGTATTGCTAATAATCTTATTGCACTGAGTGCTGTAGGTAAATTTCTGCCCTGTAGGTAAAGGTATGAAACTGGTCTGTAACTTCTTCCTGTAAAATATACAATCAAGGTGAATTTTCATATCTAAATTATATTCTCCATATAATCAAATGTAATCTTTCACTTACAGGTAAGAAATGTTCATAGGTTGTTGTTTCTTTTTAAGAATTATAGTTCTTTTATTTTAAATGATTGTTTTTCATTTTCAGATGCTGCGGTACCTTCTCGCGTGACCAGCCCGTGCCCCCAGATGGCGTTGCGGAGGAGGAGGAGCTGTCTCAGATCCCTTCCGACGACTCCTCGATGCACCCCCTCAACGAGTCCTTCGCCACCCCACCTCCCGTAGGGCCTCGACTCTGCGAGCCCTGGCCGCAAACCCGACACCTCCTGCTGCAGGGGGCGCAGATCTGTTTGGCGGCTGCCTTTGTTATGCCCACCGTCGGCCGACCATTGGCTCAGTTCGCATCCCGAATCCTGCTCAGTGCCGGATTCCTGTCTGCCGGAGCTTGGGCTGCCCTCCACTCATGCACGGGCCCCGACGTGCTCGCCTGGAACGCCACCTTGCTAGTGGCCAATTGCGCCCAGGCGGCTTATATTGTCTACAGAAGGCTACCCCCAAGAATTGCACCGGAATTGCAGGAGCTCTACCTCAAAGTGTTTGCGCCCCTTAAGGTCGGCAAGGATCAGTTTAGGCAGTTAGTGAGGCACGCTCACACAGAACCTTTAGAACCTGGGGAACATTACGCTGTCGAGGGAATCACATTAACAGATCAAAGACTAGCCGTACTACTTACAGGAAAGTAAGGACAACTCTTTTTTAGATGTGTCTGTACTTCAAAATTATTAAACATTCAAAATAAATTGTGTCTTTCTCTTTGAGAAGCAATTTGATTTTTCATGAAATATTTGTGAGCAATCAGAGTATCGGAAATAATTGCTAAGTGTTTGAAAAATAGTAAGTTTTTACTCTCAGGAATACTGTTTTCACCATGCTCTTCATCTTTCATACCACCAGATTATCTGAGTTTCCTCAGATAAATTAGTTTCGTCTCTGAAGATATTGGAACTCTGGTGCAATTTGAACAAATAGAATAACAGCTTATTACTAAAGTTATATTGCCATGAAGATGTAAACAACTAAGCCGTTAGTTTAAATAAACCATTAGATTTATTGAAACAAAACAACTCACATTCATGACACTCAGATTTTATAAACATATAGAATGTTCGAAAACAATCAAATAGTTAAGAAAGATCTAGAACCTTCGATCTTAGATAAACAATAAATAAAAATTTAAATAAAAAAATTCTAATCTGTGGATAAAACACAGTGGCTGTAATTCGAACCACGGATCTGAAATGATTCCAATCTGAAATGAGATACTCTGCCGTTTGTGCTACGACAATTCCTAATTATCGTGGCTTATGTGGCAATATTCGGCCTTTTTTTTTGTTGTTGCTTAGCTTCTAAAATAAAAAAATACACCTTCAACTTTAACTCTTTGAAATCTGGAAAATTAGCCTAAAATAGTCCTTATAAGTTTAAAGTACTATGAATTTTAATGATAATGGGGGTTAAATAGAATAACAACAGAGAATGTCATGAGAAATAGTTGATGAATACTATGCATTTAGAGTAAATTAAGATTTTCTATTTTTGCTATGATGTAGTTCTCATATTCACTACATTTTAATCACTAACTTTTAATTTTCCTTTGTAAATCGAAAATTAATTAGACGCTTTTATTTGTCAGGTAATTAGATGCTTTGCTGATATTTACCATTAAATTCCTTAAATTACTTTGATGCAAGCAAGACTAATAATAATTGAAATTTCAATTAAATTCTGTTTTTACAGATCTACACATTGAAGCATACATACTGTACACACTCACACATAATTCATAGATACATGCATGCAAAGCATGCATGCAACCCAATGCCTCTATAGCGATACTATAAAAGATTAACCATTGAATTCCAACCAGAGATTACAATATTATAAGATATTTACATATGGAAAAATACAGTTCTTAGAGAAATTTGGCAAACATTACATTTTAGCAATTTCATGGTTAAAAAGTCAAAAAGTATGAACTCACTTGATCCAAATTTACGAAGTCCCATTTTGCTGTGGTGTTGAATTAATGGTAATAATGTTGGAATCATTGAACAAATATCCTATTGATGTTTAGTCGAAATCGCAATGTATAGTGAAATATGGGCATAACCATACAATAATTTTCATTTAAGGAGTGATAAATATCATAAGGATTCTTTACCACAGCAAAGTATATTGCAAATGGTGGAAGGTTTATTAGCGACATAAACCATGAAATTGCAGAAACCGCAACTGCTTTTGTGATATGCCCTATTATTCTCAAATACAAGTGAAACTGAAGTAAAAGAAAAAAAATCATACAATTTTTAATCACTTGTCGATCGATGTGTAAGCATTTCCACCACAGTAAAGAATTTGTTGTTATAAGCATGCTTTACTCTTAACAATTCAATACGATAATTTCATATTGATAAAAAGACTAATCAGGGTGCTCTTTCATTTTGAAAAGTATATAGCAACATTCACATGAGGACAACTATTGCTCGCAATTAAAGGCCACGATTACTTCAGGAACATCTCATGACCCCAATGAGACAATGGCAAAAACTATCTCATTGGCACAAATATTTGCCATCGTCCCATTGCGATCACATGATCTTCCTGAAGTAGACATGGCCTTCTATTGCTTGCAATAGTTGACCTCGTATGAACTTTGCCTATGTGATAATATTTCATTGATGTAGAATCATTCGTCGCCCTTTTAGGATGCTGTCCCGTGTAGTAGAAAGCCTTGTGCGTGATGTTTTGGTAACGTCCTTAAAGGGAACTTTATTTGCTGGAAACAGTTATCAGATGGAGGATTAATTCTGATACAAGAGTTTACAGAAGTACAAGCATATTTTGTGCCGGCATATTATGAATATTACTGGCATATTATGAAGCATCTCTAAAAACTGAATATCATTTGACTTGACTTATTTTCTTTTTTCTGAGAAAGATCATTCCAGAAATACAGTGAACAACAAAACTGAGTATAAATCTCGTAAACTTTTAGACTTCTTCCAGTTACAAATATTAATGTTGATTTAAAATGGACAAAACTTTTTATTTTAGATAAGTTTTTGTTTTACCATCCTATAACTAAAAAGTTTCACATTTAACTTATTTTTTACGAAAAAATTTAGCGTTTCGATAAAATTATAGAAAACCATGTAACAAAATTGAGTATGCACTTCCTAGATTTATACATTTTGTTTAGTTTCAAAATTCTTGTATAGTGTTTCGAGACTAGATGATGTTTATAACACGTGTTATAGCACTTCTACACTTTTAAATAGTGTTTTTCTCTTAAAAAACGTAAAATGAGCTCTCGTAGATAAACTACTGAATCTGAACGTTTGTTGGTCGTGAAATGGTCGAAAAAAGGCCAATCTCTTGGAGAAATCGCTTTGTTATTTGGTGTAACTCATGGTTGCGTCCAGAATATACTACAGAAATATAAAGAAACCGAATCTGTGGCCAATATTCCTGGAAGAGGACGTAAGAAAATACTGAGTAGTACAGCGACGAGAAAGATCATTCGCTCAGTAAAAAAAGATCGGAGGGTGAGTGTTTCTAAACTAGCTTTTTCGTTGTCCTCTATCATCGGGAAAAAGATATCAGATCAAACAATTCGACGTACTCTTAACCAATATAGGCTTCATGGCCGTACTCCAACACGAGAGCCATGATTTTTGCCAAAGAATATCGTTTGAAGTCTATTTCTTTCTGGAACACTGTGATATTCTCTGATGAAAGTAAATTAGATCTTCATGGAAGTGATGGACGAGTCAAAATATGGAGAGCAGCTGGTAAAACGCTGGATCCAAAAAAAACCATCAAGATAGTTAAGTATGGTGGTGGATCTATCCCTGTTTGGGGGTGAATATCGGTCGGAAGAGTTGGAGAGCTTGCTTTTATTGATGGTATTATGGACAAAAATGTATATTTGAGAATTTTAAAGGATAACTTGAAAAAAATTGCCTGTAAGTTAGGGTTTGGGTCGAGCTTTATATTGCAGCAAGGTACCGTTCCTAAGCATACTGCGAATATTGTGCAGTTATACTTACTGTATCATTGTAAGCAGCAATTGCATACTCCAGCCCACTCTCCAGACTTTAATGTCATCGAAAATTTGTAGTCGCAATTTCGTGTATATGAACACGAGATTACAAGCAAGGAAGATCTCAAGAAGGTTCTGAAGGAAGAAAGGGCTAAAATTTTTGTTGAAACCACAAAAATATTGGTGCAATCTATGCCCAAAAGATTACAAGCTATAATCGAAGCAAAAGGTTATGCCACGAAATATTAATCTAATTTAAAAGGAAATTAGTAAAGGTGTATACTCAATTTTGTTGCATGCTTTTACTCTCGTCTCAGATATTTTATTTTTGTTTTCGTAAAAAACAAATAAACTTTACACATTTGTTAGTATAGTAAGGTAAAACATAGACTAAAGTACACTGATGGGAAAAAAAATCCCAACACCAAGAAAAAATTATTGTACAGTAATGAAATTTTAGGAATACGTCTAGGTAACATATTTAATTGATTAAAGTTTCAAGATCACAGGTAGAGCCATTGGCGAAAAGAGCCATTTCAAATGTGAAATGTTGGTACATTAGTAACCGGTGTAACCACCAGAATTTTGAATGCAAGCATGCAAACGTACATGCATTGTGTCGTACAGGTGTCGGATATCAGTTTGTGGGATGGAGTTCCATGCCTGTTGCACTTGGGCGGTCAATGCAGGGACGGTTAATGCTGGTTGTGGATGACGCTGGAGTTGTCGTCCAATGATGTCAAATACGTGCACGATTGGAGAAAGATCTGGTGATCTAGCAGGCCAAGGCAACATGTCGACACTCTGTAGAGCATGTTGGGTTACAACAGCGGTATGAGGGTGAACGTTATCCTGTTGGAAAACACCCCTTTGAATGCTGTTCATGAATGGCAGCACAACAGGTTGTATCACTAGACTGACCTACAAATTTTCAGTCAGGGTGCGTGGGATAACCACGAGAGTGTTCCTGCTGTCATACGAAATTGATCCCCAGACCATAACTCCAGGAGTAGGCCCTGTGTGTCTAGGCCGCAGACAGGTCACTAGCAGGCGTTCACCGTACCTCCTTCTAACGAACCAACGGCTATCACTGCGACCAAGGCAGAACCGGCTTTCATCAGAAAACACAACAGATCTCCACTCCGTCCTCCAATGAGCTCTAGCTTGACACCACTCACGTCACAAACGGCAGTGGTTTGGAGTCAGTGGAATGCACTCTACAGGGCGTCTGGCTCGGAGCTGTCCTTGAAGTAACCGATTTGTAACAGTTCGTTGTGTCACTGTGATGCCAACTGCAGCTCGAATTTCAGCTGCAGACGCAGTACGATTAGCCACAGCCATACGCCGAATACGACGGTCTTCCCTCTCAGTAGTACCACGTGGCCGCCCAGAAACTGGTCTTCTTGAGGCAGTACCTTCCCTTGACCACTGCCGCCAAGACTCATGCACAGTGGATACATTCCTGCCAAGTCTTTCAGCAATATCGCGGAAAGAAAACCCACCTTCTTGTAGCCCTACAACACGACCTCGTTCAAACTCAGTGAGCTGTTGATAATGGCTTCTTCGTCTTCTCAGAGGCATCCTTGACTAACATTAACCCACTACGTCAAATCTCAACTGTAAATAACGATCACGAACCTTACAGCGCTTTTTTAAAGCAAATCTCATTTGCATGTTCATAGTGTCGCTACTATCGCCACACTTATGCGCGTAGCTCGAAATTTGAATCGACGTCATCTTTCAGATGTATAAACACGCCTACCAAATTTCATTTATCTAACACAGCTCCTTCCTAGTGTTGGGATTTTTTTCCATCAGTGTATATGAGGTAAAAATTTCGATTATCTTAAAGCAATATTTATCTTGTAATTACAACAAATATTTAAGATCCTAGGGTGTATACTCAATTTGGTTGTCCACTATATCTGTTCTGAGTAATTCTTCCATTTTTTCTTATTAAATTGGTTTAATTGAAGTAATCCATTTAGCTACTGATCTACTTAGTGCAGTTCTGAAGCACGGTATCAGCAAAATCTAGTTGTGGATATAGACCTTAATGTTTATTGATTTTAAGATATTTGTCCGGTGAAACCTATTTTGCTACTTTAAGAAAGTATTCTTTCGTTTTAAGCTTAAGTCTTATAGTTTTAGAATTCCAATCAACTTGTCATCTAGCGTTTTCAAAAATCTTCTTTTCATTTTGTTAGTGGCAGAAACTACCAAAGATTTTTCTGTATGTTAAAATAATCATAATATTCTGCATTCTTAATTTGCTGCTAATCTGGAAATGTATTGTTTTTCTGCTAACAGTGCGGCAAGGAAAATTTGATTAAGATAACTGTTAACAAAATCTGGAAATTTCATAAGTCTTTGAAAATCATTTAATGCAAGAATTTAAAGCATAATAAATTGATACTGTTTTAAAATGTTTTGTTTATTTTTAGATTAATATTTTAAATATTGTTCTTCGTATTTGCAGATAAAAAAATAATAGAATATAGAAGTTGTCATATACATTGTCTTAAAGACTACTGCAGAAAAGAATAGCTATAAGGTATTGAGAATGAAAATAAAAATTAAAAAGATCGGCAACTACAGTCGGTGGATACTAAAATGGAATTTCCTTTATGTACACAGATGCAGCTGCGGCAAGGAATATTTATAACCTAATGACAACATTCTGCCTGATCTGAAATGGTATCTATTGAAATAAAATCCATACATTCAAACTAGCAGGAAGCGAGAAGATTATGTTCAGAATTTTTTCACATCATTTTCCCAGGAAAGATGTTTGTAAAGACAGAGAATATTTAAATAAATTCATAGAACATGTGGCCTATTTATTTTCTTTCCATTTTTAGAAGTCCTTTTGTAATCATAGGGAGGTTAAAGAGCTATTCATTATATCTGATATTCTCTTTTATGTAATATGTTAAGATATTGCCTTTTTCAAGGTGGTGATATCTAGATCTATGGCATAAAATTGTGAATATGTAGTTTATGGGATATGAGAGTTATGTGTAACATTTTATTTCTGATCTACGTTTATTAATCTTAATATAAGGAAATCGATAAGACTTGTTTTTGATAATAAATATCCATATAATAATTTTTAGTCTTTTGTTTTGTACAACATTGAATCTATTCGCCTTTGTACTATTGGTACTCATAGAAAGTACTAAAGGGTAAGTTTGATTCTCATTGATTCAAACAGCATAAGAAGTCAAACATCATTATTCGGCTAAAGCGTTTAATATTTATGTTTCATCTCTTTATTATTATGACAGTCACTTACATAAACTGGTAGAATGATGAAGTGCAACCATATATTTATAACGATCGTAATATCTCCTTTTAGCCTAAATGCTTAACATTAATATTATTATATTTCTAGGACATTGTAATACATTAATAATATCGAATAACATCGCGGAGATATTGGTTAATATATTTTCCTAAGAGAGTTTACTTATTTTCTTTAATAATGCGAGTTACAAGTTGTTCATGTATAACTTGTAATTCCAGCTTTGTAGGACGAATACAATAGGAAGTATTTTATTTATTGAAAATCCAAAATAAGAGTTTTGGCATAGTATAGCCAATAATGGCTCTTGAGCCAGCAAAATACAACAACAAAATAACTGTTGAAAGTTTAAATTCAACATTCAGTTTTAAATAGCAGACCATAGGATCAATGATTTGGCATTAAAATATCTTCAAAATGGTTTTCCTTACCATGAACCAAACTGCTCTGGTCTGTAATTTTATAGATTCGTAACAGCGACAAATAAATCATATATGTTCAAATTCCAAGGAGCTCTAATTGCCACATGTCTATCGGTATACACACATATCAGCAATTGTTCAAAATTTCCCACTAGACAGGCAGAAAAAAAGTGTGAGATGAGTTGTTGAACCATCCCATCATCCTTTGTGTTTCTAGATTGAACACTTATATTTGTATAAATGTTAAAATTTAAAATTTTTATTTTTTGATTTCTGATGAACAGCAAGGTTGCGTTTTTTTTTATTAGTTCCAAAGTTGGGATATTTATTTATTAACTCCCTGTATGATTATATTAATAAATTAAGCTACAATAATGCACGTGCATTATGTACAGTCCCTAGAAAAGTATCCGGACATTATTCTTTACTTCAAAACTAACTACCTCACGATAAAACTGCATACCTTTGGCTGTAAAATATGTTCTCTATCAGTGTAGGAAATATGTCTTCACCTAAGGGATTGTCCCAATATTTAGCTTTACACAAGTCAGTCTTTTCAAATAGCAACACCCGATTTCAAAGCCATATCTGAATTTCCAAAGTTCAAATAGCACTATATAAAAAATACTTTGTAGTTCTGAGTAAATGGTTGTTGAGTTATAATCGAAAGTTTAAATTCTTATTATTAAATGGTAATCCCCATTTCCATTTGAAATTTTGCTAATAATGGTAAACAACAAAAAACATTATTTTTTTAGAGAAATTTACCATATTAACGACTAGAAAATTTGAATACAAGAAAATATTAATAGAAAATTATTATATTTGCACTTAGTGAAACAACTCCTAAATCTTTGTTCTTGTATACATCACTTTTTAAAAGATTTGTCTACCATTTTAAAACAGGGGATATCTCATCAAACAAAATAAGTTTAAAAAATAAGTATTTGCTATTAGAAAACGTGAAAATTATGCAAATGAAATTTATAGATTACCTCTTGTGTGAAGGCAATTTGCATAATTTTAAAGACGATATTTTTTCCAAATCGAAATACAATTTACCCCTAGAATTTTACGTTTATAGATTATAAGTAATAATAGCATCCGGATACTTTTCTGACAAAGGGCACAACGCATTAAATAATATGTAGCATGTGAAATTAGTTATTTTAACATTACCTGACATTCCATTACTTTTACATTTCAGACTGAGTATCTTTCATTTCATAAGATAATTTCAGTTTCTTTCAAACGCTAATGATTTCCTTTAAATTAATTTAAAAATGTTATATTCAGCAATCGAGCTATAAATTCCCTATGAAATCAATACACATTTTGTTAGAGCTCTCAATTGCATTAAGAGTTCACTACTAAAATTCATTTTAAAAAATAAGAATTTGATAGCCAATTCAAATAAAATTATTCTTGGAAAAAATCATAGATCTGAATGCCTTCTCGCGGAAATCTTTAAATGATTCTTTTATGCAGGATTAAATACTTTTTAAAATAAATTGTATCAAGCTGGATCTAAAACGAATTATCGTTTTCTGACAAGTGAATCTATTGTGGGCATTTTAAATAAGCATTCGAATAAAAATATTTACAAAGAAATGAAAACGATTTCATATCAATTATTAATCAATATAATATGCGGTATTTATATTTGCATATACTTCTTTAATTTCAAAAACATATAGTCAACAACATATGATTAAATTATTGACTCTAGACTTCTTTTTGCTATCTATAAATTTTTAGCATTTACTAAAGTTCATCAAAAGAAATTATAACCTAAGGAAGTCATTTTTTCCAGGATGAAAGTGACTTGTGAGGAGATCCTTTTACATTATTTGTCACCAACGGAGTTTGTGGATTCGCCAGAGTGGGAGTCGTGCGCATCCAATACAGATAAACGCTTCCAGGTAATTTCCTATTAATTAAATCTTTAAACAATGAAGTTACTTTTTAATGTTATAAACATATATTATTAAATGTTAAATATTCGCTTCATTCTAACGGCAGTTGATGACATCTTATTTAAACCAGCGATAGTGTTTTTCTCGTAATTTTCTAATTAATTAATTTGTAAATTCTCTTACAAATATACTTGTGTACAAATATATGCCACTAACCAGAGCTGCCCTTCTCTATGAAGGGGCTCGGGTTCAAGAAGTCATCTAGGGCTCTAAGTATTTGTGAAGCTTATTATAACAAGTGCATTTAAATATTCTGAACATATGCTTGACCGAATATAATTCTTAATTAATTTTAATTTGCTGAAAGAGCGCTCAGCATTTGCTGTAGTGGCAGTGTAAAGAAAAGTTTTAACATGGTTAATACATTTAGAAATAACTCATTATAAATATTATTTAGTATTTTCTCTTTTTATACCCAGAAGGATATTTCTTTGGTGTGGACATGGTTATATCTAACAGTTTACAGTATCAGGCAGTTTATAGAGTGAATTATCAAATTATTATATGCTACACTATAAGCTATTACCTAATAGGTGAGATAAGTGATTGTAAATCTACTAACTTATTTTGCATACTTCAACAAGACTATAATATATACTATGAGCTTCGTATAAATCCAAATCCGCCGACTGCTATATTTAAATTTCCAGTGAAGTCATGGCGGGTGAAACAGTAATACAATGTGCATTGATAGGAATTGATTATTAAATTTATCTTGATTTTACTTTTTGTTTGAGCAACTTAATACAAAGATAATAGATGCACACATAAAATACATCGATGCACACATAAAAAATATTACACTAGATGCAGAAAAAAATATATAGCTGATGATTTACAAGTCCATGTGATCCCAGGCTCAGCTTCCAAAAGATACAATGGTCTGTCTTAACATGTCTGAAAGGAATTTCTTTATTCAAAAATCAACACTTACCTCCCCTTTTATAGATATCACCGCGATCATTGCCTAATAACGGCGTCAGTCGACTTTAAACCAGTCATGTAGAATCAAACTTGTATTCCTTCAGTAAGTGTAAAAGCTATTATTGTATAGAACACTACTTTAATTCTTAATCACGGTAGAACCAGACCCTCTGTCGCGGGGCCAGTGTACATAGTGCCCGCTGAACCACTCAGATGTCCGGCCTTTTACTAACGAACTATAATTGAAAAAAAAAAGCTATTAGGGTGTCATCTTTGGCGATTCTTAACAGGGATGCGGTCAATACACAAGCAACACGATACCAAATGAATGCATTTTTTATACCTATTGAAACCAAAATTTGATATTGTGACAACTATTGTGTCACAATATCATATTCCAAATTTCATTTATTTAAATCAGAGTTATTGTGTTTACATGCTTATGAAAGTACAAATATAGCGATCATATCCTAAACGGGTTTGATTCCAAATTTCATAAGTGCCTACAGTTTAGGTGTTAAATCTTTGTACCAAATTTTATCTACCAGGGTTTTTTCCCCATTCAATCGTTATTTTGTTCATTTGTACTCGATAACCGGGACTCAGAGATTCTCTATACCCGGATTTTGTTCAAAATTTGATAGAAATCTCATAAGATTGGTTCAAAGTTCATATACCTCATTTCTTCACTGAAAGCAATTTTTAATCAACGTGTTCACTGACAGACATAATTCCAAAAATGGGATTTTCGGTCTCGGGGAAATTAAAAACTTCAAGATTCGTAAAAAAGTCGTGGCAAAATTTTTAACAATTATTATACTTTTTCTTTGTAAACTGTTCACAGGAAAAGTTTTTTAATGTAATTGTACAAATCAATAAAAAAATTGGCATTAAAAATTTTTTGGTAAAAATCTTCTGAATTATACTTTGAAAATTTTCAGTATTTTACGAGTGCATCAGATTCAACTGGAATGGTACAAACCTAAAAAAAATTACAATAGTTTAATTCTTGGCCTAGAGAATTATGTTGCTGTTAATTTTTTAAAAATCAATTAAAAATGAAGTATTAAGCGCGTTTCTTTTATAAAAATACTAGCTGATTCCGCAAATTTTGTACCGCCTAACAATCAATGAACAGTTTAGTTGCACCATTTCGATCTTAAGAACGGCTGTTCCGATTTCAATCATATTTGACTTAATACGTAATTTTTCCCCGTGAACTTAATCCATATTTTAACGGTTATTCTCCATTCGGGGCTGAAACAAATGTAAATATCCTTAAAATTGGAACAGCGGTTTCTTGAATTATAAATGATGTAACTAACACAATTTAAGACTTTTTTTAATATATAGATAGAATCATATTTGATTGGATAGTTGATTTTTTTCCGGTAAACTTTTACTGTCTTTTAATAATTGTTCTGCTATTCGGGGCTGAGACAAATCCAAAAATACAAATATATTAAAATCGGCGCAGCCAGTCATGAGTTATAAATGGTGTAACTAACACGATTAACGACTTTCTTTTATATGTATCTAGATTTGTTTAAACTTTTATTCTTACATTACAAACTGACTAATTTGAAATCTTGGTAATTATTTCATGGGATAATTTATATTACATATAGTCAAAATTGTACAGTTATACAGGTATTTTTTTTTTTATCTTTCCAGCTTTTATAAAAAATTGCTATGGAATGGCCAGACATAAAAAATGAGAAATATTAAGAAATTTTCAGCGAATTATGATCCTAAATATCGAAATTACTTTACTTATTTTTTAGGTAAATTCAGAGTCTTACCGTATGTCTGTCTTTCAACAAAATTGATAGGTTTCGAAATGTATTACTAACATCTAAAAGCAGAGAGCGCTAAAAGGTAAACTCTCACTGAAATAAGGAGTTTGTAAAAAACGTACTGAAGGAAATATCACCACCATTCATCATAATAATGGGACTCTGACGTGTAAAAAAAGGACACATCAACAGATACTTCATGCAATGAGTTCATTCATTCGTTTGAATGACTGTACGTCATTCATCAAAATTGATAGGTTTCGAATGTATCACTAACATGTAAAAATAAATTAGACAGTGCTAAAAGGTAAAGCATTAGTAAACTCTCACTGAGATAAAGAGACCATAAATAAAAACATTTAAAATATACTGGCACCATGCATTATAAAAATGGGACTATGGCACGCAAAATATTGGCATATTAGTAAATACTTCATGCAATGAATTCATCCATCATCACATGAAAAATGCAGTCTTTGGGGTGCATCGATTAACAAGAGCATTTTTACTACGCCTCAAATGACCTGGAAAGCAAATACTGAAAATATTGAACTTTCCATCAATAAGTCTCTAACGTCTACATGCAGAAGAATAAAATAGAAAGATTAGAAAGAAACCAACTATTATTTTCAAACACAGAATAGTTTTTATAACTTTTAACTTAGAAGAGGATAAGAATAGGAATATAGCTAAAAAGTTGTTGTTTCTTATCCCCTTGTATTAAACACCAATTCAAACCAAGTCCAAGAAATAGAGGAAAGAGAGGGGCAGCAGATTTTGAGGGTAACGACCCCTGAGCACTCGAGGGCAGAAGTCTGACTTTAACTCATATGAAAGATGACACTCACACACTGGCTTGCACAACCCGTATTTACAGGAGGAGGGGGTGGGAGCTCTTTCACTCAACTCACAGACAGAGCGAAGGGTAGAGGAGAGGAACCTGGCACGCCCAGATCATGGGGAAGACGCACTATCCCAAATTCAGGATACTGGCTTACTAAAAAGTAAGATAAATATGGAATTAAAAAAAAAACTGCCCAAGTTAAATTTTCTTTTTTGTCTTTGCATGTTCGCAGGTTACTCTAACCGCTATCGAGCCTTGCAAGCTCTTATGTTGGGGCCGCAAAGAACTGCTAAGCCTACTGGACGGCAATCCTTTTCTGAAAGTTGTAATGCACCACCTTATAGGCAAGGATATCACGCACAAACTGTATTCTTTGAACGAGCAGCATCGGTTTCATGACAAGCAGCCTTCTCTCGCCGATTCTCTGGAGTTCTGGAGAAGTCCACCAGTCATCCGCAGCCACTCTCTCGACATGCTGCACACAGGGAGAAGGGGACAAGTCAGATCCCTTACCTGGCAGAAACCCATCAGGAGAGAACGAAGGACGAGGTCTATAGTGGTTGAGAATCTAGGTGAGTCAGGCGTTTAGAAAATTAAATTAAGTGTTCAATCATGCTTGTGTCTTTTAAATTAAGCTAAATATTTTAATAAATTTGCTTGCAGAATTTTGTGGATTTAGCTTTGAAGTTAAATAAATAAAATGTTAAGGAATTTTCTTTAACAAAATCGTAAGAACAAATCGTAAGAGCGATAAAAGAGATGTGATTTGACATCCATTGTTAAAAATCTTCAATTGCGATATATTTTTAATGGAATTATAGAGCTGAATTCTCTTAGTTGTATGACTAAAAGTTACTGTTGCTACTATAAATAACAAAAAAATGATGGAATTGTATTTGGATTGCAGACTATATAATTTAATAATTAAATTATTATTGCTTAATTTTCTTAATTATTACTTTTACAATATTTATTACAATTTGCTTCAAAAGATGATAAATAAATAATCTTCTTTTCAATTGATCGTTTTGCAAATTAAATACCCTTGAATTCTGTGGAATATTTAAATTTTTTCGCTTCAGAAATGATCTTCGAAAAACTGCAATTTTCTGTAACTAGGAGTAATCACATCTAAACTTTTTCGTACCAAGTACTTGTAATTATCAAGTCATTATTCCATTGGCGATCAATAGTTATGAAAGAGCTTATTCATGTCCAGTATTCGGCAACGTTTTTTTCGGGCGGGGGATTAATCGTCCAATGGGGCTATTATAAAAGCACATTATTACATATATTTTTTGTTTTGGTTCTTCTTCTGAACGACTGAAACCAAAATTTAACTTATAATTACAATTGCAATCGCACACACAAACAAAAACACCCATAATAAATTTCAAATCTTGCATGCATGCTTGTGAAATTACAGATCAACTAACGGTCAACTCATTGAATTCCAATTTTGAATAGGTACGTACAATTTAGACGTTAAATATGTGTATCTATCAAATTTTATTGAGTTATTCCTTTTCGATTACGGCAAAAAAAAAAAAAAAAAAAAAAAAAATTATGTTAAATTATATTCGGGCTGTCAGTGCAGTCAAATACCTTCTGAATAGATTTTGCTGAAAATTTCAGGGAATCTACAATTTTGGTGTAAAAATCGTAGGTCGAATTCCATTCGTCTAAATCACTTTTTAATTATCATTTTCACATACAGAAACACATAATTCGACAATTGTGTGTTCTTTTAACTTACATTAGTCTGAAAAGTAGAGATTCGTCGACATGACGATTATAACTTTTTTTTTCTTCATATGCGAATTAAAAAAAAAAAAAAACTAATAAAACTGTTCACGCATTTTATTCCGAAAATATAATTTTATGTATCCCGAAATAGATTCACAATGAAAACCAATTCAAAGATTCATTTTTGTGATATCTGGTGGTGTAGCCCCACTAAGTAGAGCTGTTTTTGTATATTTAATGGATAATATTACCTATAAGATTCATTATAAATATCAAAGATAGAAGCAAAATAAATAAAATCTGGTATGAAATAGATGTTACAATATAAAATAGTAAATATACTTCGTAATCTATATAAATAAAAATGAATGCTTGTCTGTGTGTTTCTTTGTGCTGCCGTTCCACTCATCCGATTCCGATAAAACTTCGACAACATATTGCTTGCACTTACGCGATTGTTATAGACATGATACAATCATCTAAGGCAACCTTTTCTCACCTACGACGCACCTTATTTCTTTCTAAAATTCCGCGGCACACCAGAAGCTAAAGTATATAGGTATTCATTGATACAAAAACTTTACAATAAATGTTTGTTTTTTATTTGAAAGGTATACATACATAAAACTGTAACATATTTATTTCTACGCAATCATAATAATTATTAATGTGATACCTGCGCTTGTTTCAATCAACACAAAAGTTTTAAATTTGGCTCAATATTTAACACCGCGACCCGAAGTTCTTGGTCAAGATCTTTTAAGCGTGACCGCTTATCATTTTAAATTAATACAAGAGTTGAAAACTTTGCTCACATAAATATGTCGTCGAAAATGGAAGTAATGTTAAGATTGCTTTGTAGGAAATGTGAGGATATTCTTTTTTAACGTAAATCCAGAAAACATCTAAAGGAACTTCGGAGAAGTCATGTCATTATTTAAATCTGTTCTCACCAGGGTACCATTGAATAATTATTTAGTTATAATAATTATTCTTTAGTATATTTAGAAAAATAGACATTATTATGAAAAAAAATTGTCATTGTGTATTAAATACATGATGAAAAATTGTGAAATGTCAAATACAATGTATTTGATCGCGGCACACCTGTATCTGGCTCATGGCACACCGGTTGCTGAGCACTGATCTAAGGTATAAAAAATATTTTCGGATCCATTTACAGCATCTATTAATCATGGATTAACCATCAAATAACTCACCAAGGACAACTAATAATTTCAGTAAAGATGCTAAATTCAAGCAAGATGTTAATGCAGTAAAAGTCTTTCTCTGAGTTAATAGTTTTATTAGAGAAAGTGCGAGAAAGTTTTAGGGGAACCAATCCTATAGGTTTGAAATTTTAAACATTAAAAAAAATTATTTTTTTCAATAACTTCAGAAAATAATTTTGCTCCATCTTAGTTTTCAAAAAATTATCTTTTCAACTATATTAAAGATTTTATGGTATAAACATGTTCTCCATGTTTAATCAATTTTAAAACAAAATATTTTAATCACATTTTCTAATATTAAACTGAAAGAATATTAATACTGAAAGAATATTAAAAGTATCACGTGATACAATAAGTAGTTTTTTTCATTATCATTCTTAAAGAACACCAAGCTTTACAATTCTAAAAGAATACACAAATCTAACATATAAAAATGAAGAATAGAATAAATACTATTTGTTTGTAGAATAGAATAAATACTATTTATGCTTCTTTTTTATATATCCTTCAATTTCAATGCATTATTCATTACTGACAAGAAAATAAATATCATTCTTCATACCATTCTTAATTAAACAAGATAACTATTTCAAATTCCGAATGATTTTTCCAAGATTATTTCTTCTGCGGCAGCAACGCGTCGGGTACCAGATAGTGAATAATAAAATTCAGATAACTAATGAATAATGATTTATTATTTCAGGAGATTCACGGACATCCAATTTCTCAGACCCGGGCCCAATGCGGAGCAAGAGAAAGCTAAAACAACTTCAGGAAGATGAAATGCAGAACGAAACGCCAGTCTGAACGACGAACCAGCCGTCCATAGCTTCACACTCGCGAAGACAGCCTGTGCAGACAAGAGACTGCATTGCATGTGTGTTGTGTGTGCAAGACAGAGCGAGAAAGGAAGAAAGATAGAGACAATGACTCTCAGTATTTTTCAATCATACATTCGAACTGAGATTAAATTAATGGAATATCCTAACATGCATGCTCACTGACTTAATGAGTGCTTTCGAACAATCCTTTGGAAAACTCCGATGATATAAATATCGATAAATAGAC
The DNA here is from genome assembly GCA_026543055.1 of Argiope trifasciata. Taxonomy (NCBI): domain Eukaryota; kingdom Metazoa; phylum Arthropoda; class Arachnida; order Araneae; family Araneidae; genus Argiope; species Argiope trifasciata. Next base: position 615,708 of record JAPMOQ010002989.1, read on the forward strand.
TTGTGGAATGAAGTATCAGTCTCTCGCTTTGTCAGCTTTTCAATGCACGTTTTTTTCCATTGATGCTTGATCTTGGAAAAGTTATCAATTTCAAAGTGTTCACAACAAAGAAGGATATTAATTGAGGGATGTAAAGGCGGTATTATTGAAAAATAAAGAAGGTACGGCATATGTCAAATGGAACTATGGAAATTTCTGTAATTCCTTCGACTTTTCATGTACTGTAGGCAACGATGATCAGATAATATTTTGAGTCCTTCCCATTTCGGCATGAGTTTGAATTTTAGCACACTTTCTTATTTATTACACAGTTATTAGCTTAATCTCAGTTATTTTATCTTAAAATAATAGTTAAGTTACTTACTTTTTATATTTGCATAGTAAATAATCTTAGTTGTTACACAGATTAGGAAAAAGTTTGATATTTATAAAAAATTCCTCTCATTAATATATCACTATTGTAAAACTCGAAGAGGAACAGCACGAAAAAAGTCATAAAATATCACCTTATCCTTTTATACCCAATAATCTTTTTATAATAAAATATTTTAGAATAAGAATACAAAAATAATACCTAATTACAAAATTTCCTGGAAGCTACACTCTAGTAAAAATTGGATATTTTCCTTAAATATAAAAATGTTCTTTTATTTTAACATATCAAAAATTGTTAGGTGGATCTTATTTACGCTTTGAAATCTCGAAAAATTTTTCTTTTAAAACGTGTCCTGTGAAGAAAGACGTTTTAAATGAAAGAAATCAATCACCTCTGGGTAGTTTACGAAGAAAAAATTGTATGACTTTTTACTTTTTCAGTGATTTAGGCTGCACTAACTTTCTATAAACAGCTTTTTCATACATAAACTATATTTTTACATTAATCTATATTTAATTTTTAAGGATATTGCCCTTTTTTTCATAATCAGCATATTTGAATGCAAAGCTAGAATTTTGATTTTGGCTTTCAGATATTTTCATCAAAAAATCAGCACTACGCAGTTTATCTACAAATTTGCGCTGGTTTTCATACAAAACAAGATCTTGTACTTTTTCTCAGTACGGTGAAACAGATTTTTACAATTTTTATCCTAATTAATATTTACTGTACAAGAGTTAATATTTTAAAATATCTCGTGGGGAAAAAACTTATCAAAATAACAGAGTAAATATACAAATTTTATAATATATATAATTTTTGACAAAATACCGGTCTTCATAATGATGATAAAATTTGAGTTAGATAATTTATACGTAATTTTAAATTTAGAGGCAATATTTGGCGATTTTTTTGTAATGATAAATTTTAAAAATCCAGCTTTTATATATATTTAAAAAACTTTAAAAACTTTTATCCAAAACTTCCATATTTATTTTATTCTTAGTTCTAAAATAAATAACAAAACAAGAATTTTTATTGCCCTTTAATACTTCTTGATTTATTTTATTGTCAGTTTCTTTTTCATAACCATTTACACCTCTACAAAGTAATTCATACAGTATGTATTAATTACGAAAATGCCTTATCAATTTAGAAACAATCAAAAAACACTTTTTTTAAATTTTTTAAAGGACGGTCAGTAATAGCAAGGAACTATTTCATAAGATACATGCGGAAGTTTTCTGAAGAACTTTGATAAACAAAATTCTTTGGAATACCATCATATAATCTATAAGAATTAATCTCAGAAAATTATTATAAGATGTATTACATAATTTTATATCAACTTTGTTCCTTTAATGTTTGAATCAGATGACCGGAACGCATATGGATTGCTGACAAAGCGAGCCGCTGCAAGCCAATCGCAGGGACTTGTGACGTGGTCAATGCAAAGTATTTCGTGGAACAGTGTAGTAGCGAGGAAATTGTATATAGGCTGTAAGTGCTTAGTTATTAGAGCAGAAAAAAATTGTTAATTTTGAACACAACGGAATAACAGAGCAACGAATCTATTTTGCCTAATTTCCTGTCCCCTGATTGGTTTGGAGAGCGAAACGCACAACGATGGAAATTCAAGATAAAGGGAAATGCTCAGAAGTTTTGGAAATGTCTCAGTTTCCAAAAATTAAAAAAAAAGCTTCTTTTTTCTACGTAAAACCATTTGAAAATGTTTATTGCATGTATTTTTGGTTCCCTCAGTGTAATAAAGGAACATTTTGTTACAAATTTTTTACTTCATTTTGAAACCTTTAAATTTCCTGTCAAATAGCATTCAACGCATGGTCTATACTACTCCAATTGAACAAAATATCAGATCAAATAATCTGTGTCAAAAATGGCTGCTATACCTATCGTCTTAGGAAACCAAATGTTTCAACAAAGGCCTGATTAATAAATAGACAAAATATTTGACTGCTTAGAATTCCCGAAGCTCTAGTGAATAATAATACACTGGGGACCCTTATGAAATCCATATTTTTCTTTCAGTATTTCCAAAAAATTTATTTAAGTGTCATACATTCGAATTTTTTCAAACAGAATTAATTATCATCTAAATTCAGAAACATTACCCTTTCAACATTTCTAACTAATTATCTTTTGCAAGTTTTATATAATATTGTTTCATAAATTTAATAAAATGTGAATTTTGTTTATATAATTCAGAAACTTTCGACCCTATAATAATGTAATGTTTAAAAGAAACTTTTATCATTTTTAATTATCTTTTTTAAAATTATTGTTTAATTATAATTTTTTTACAAGCAATACTAAGTTTAATTTTGTTGAAAATGGCCCCAAATGAAGCATTTTACCTTTCAATTAATAAAAACTTACTACTTAAAGCTACTTATATTGCGATTAAATTTATTAAAACTAAAATCCCCACAAAAATATCTGGTTTTGGAAGTTGGGCATCAGACTGGCGGCTCCAAGACTACCATTACCTAATGGCCCCTAGAGAGTTTATAGTTCGGGCCTGGGTTCTCCAGGCATATTAATAAAATTCACTCAAGCGAGATTCCCTTTACAAAGTGTTTATAACCATCAAATTGCAATAGAATTAAAAATGTGTTATTTTATAAACAATAAACCCACTCTTATTACTCTACACATGGCCATTTCTATTTTCTAACAATGCGCTGTCTTTTCTGGGAATCTATGTTCTTCTCATTCAAACTTCTTAAATAATAATATAATCTGTTTTCCTTATTTTTCAACAGCGCTAGAATATTCGGGTTGAAATGAAATATGACGTGGAATTTTGAGAACGGTTTGAATTTTAGTGCGATAATGAACACAAAATGTAAGCATAAAAATCTATTTTTTAATCGCAGAATTGTCTTTTGTAGTAGTCTAACTTTACTTTCTTGGTTTTTATTCAAACTACTTTAATAATAACAGAACTTTATTTTTCAACATCGAAAAAAAAAATTCAAGTTGTAATTTAGTAATTGAAGAAACTATGAAAACGGGTTGAATTTTATTGCGACAATGAATGCTGCTGTTAAAAATTAAGTAAAAGAAAAATTTAGAAAATGAAAATTTGTAAACCACAAAATTATTTAAAAAATTAAAATCCATTTCCTGGTCAACAAAAATTAAGTCAAACCAACTAGATCGAAATCGAAATTAAAACTCAATTCGGAATTAAACGCTAAAAGTTCACAAAATGGAAGGTAAATGAAATAGAACCAATTAACGAAACAAATCCAAATTATTATAATTAATAAAATTATGTAAACGAAACAAAAACGGCACTAATTACGGAAACAGAACTGAAACTGGAATCGAAACTAAAAATTATTACGGATTCAAACAAGTTTAAGAATTAAAAATTTTTTTAGTTTTTAAATCAATCATTGCATTTGGTGAGCGCAAATGCAGCTACAACTAAAATACAAATGAATCTAAATTAATTAACAAAATAAGCCAAGCTAAAAGGAACAACCGAATCACAACTAGAACCAATAGAAAATTAATCTGGCCTGACAACTTCATCAAGGGTCACTTCCACGCAAGGATTCAAAATAAGGGATTTTTTCTGTGAGGCATCGGTGGACAATGGTCAAAAGTATTGACACCTCGTGACCCTTCGTGTCTAGAAGACAATATTAATGACTTAAACAAAAGACTAGAGCTTGAAAATATTTATATTTTAACTTAAAAACTTTATTTCCTTATAGTCTGAATAGCAAATTAAATGGCGAAGGTTATGGGAATATAAACAAATGTATCTATAACAAATTTAATATTTTTAAAGGTTTTTTGAAAACTGAAAACTTTAGTAAGAGATTTAAAAGAGGTAAAGGTAAAGGGGGTAATTTTAAAATAATATTTCAGGAATTGCTGAATTATTGTAATCTGGATCATAATAGCGAAAACATTCACAAAATTAGGAAATATATTTTTGGTCATAGAAAAAGTAAAATTAAATGGTTAATAAATAATAAACTCGTTGATTTCAAATTCAAAAGTTTTTACACCAAATGTGTAATTCTAGATCTTATTAAATTTAAGCTTAATATTGAAAAAAAAAAAGATTTTTTAATTAATAATGTTAATAATTTAAACAAAGAATTCTGTGTTATAAAATTTTTAGACATTGACTATGAAAAACTAAAATTAACTAAAATTTTGCAGATTAACAAAGATTTCTTTTAAAGAATAATACAATAATTTCAATAGCATTCAGTTATGCAGCAACTTTAAAGAAAAAAAAAAAACTTGCAACTACAATTCCTACAGTAAAATTTTAAATAAAATAAGTAAAATAGACTGCTTTGTGATAAATAAATTTATAAGGACTATGTGGATGCTGAGAAAGGGCATGTAATAACAGGGGATATAAAAATTATAGATTCTAGCTCTTTAAGAGATCTAATGGGAAAGGGAACTAAAAAAACTAAAATTAAAACATGATCTTTAAAGTATCCCTATTTGTTCCCAACAGTTAAATTTCACAAAACCCAATCAAATTTAGATTCGTTACCTGTAGAACGAGCAGTAATAATTACTACATGGGGAAGCAATTATTCGAATACCTAAAAATTATCCTAAGTAAAATTGAAGAAGATTGCTTTGTTATTAATAATAAAAAAGTTTTGAATTTTTTAAAAGATAATAAAATTAATACTTTTGACTTTGAAAATTTATATACCAACCTTCCCCATGAGAAATTAATAAATGTCTGTAATCTTATATATGGCGAATATTTATATGAAGATATAATTAATAAACATAACTGGCTGGTTTTATGCAATTTTAATATTACAGAAAATTATGTTTTCAATGGTATTAATTTTTATAAACAAGTTAAAGGTATTCCAACGGGTACAGCTTTCTCAAATGCTTTAACCAACATTTTCCTGCATTATTACGAGAAAAAATAATTAAAAATTAATAAATGGATGGAGATTTATTGATGATTTAATTTTGATTAACTTAGATAATACCAATATTGTTACTAACTGCTATCCTAAAGAATTAATTTTAACCGAAACAAATAAAAATCTTCTTGAAGCTACTTATCTGGATTTGAGGATCGAAATGGCTAATGATAAAACAATAGTTGGTATTTATGATGAATTCAGCTTTAAAATAATTAAACTCTGTAATTATCACTCTAATCTTAACTCTAAAATTTTCAAAAATTTAATTTTCTCTCAATTTAATAAAATTAAAACAATTTGTAATAGCTAAATTTCATTTATAAAAGTAACAAATAGTTTTATTAAAAATTTAAACAATAATGATTTTTCCAAAAACTACTGCAATATCAATATTTTAATTAAAAAAAAGAAATGATGAAATATTAGTAAAATAGATGGCGCTCATAAACTACATTTATCTTTATTTACACTGTATTATAATTAGAAAGGCAGTTCTTGTGACGGGTAAGTTCTTTCTCTTTTTGTTTTCTTAATTTAATTGAGTTGTTCATTTTAATTTGGTTGAATATTCTTTTGTAGTTTTATTTTTTATATATTTTTGTTTCATTTGGTGATGTTTTTTAATGTTTTGCTTTGTTTTTGTGTTTTGCTTTATAAATGGGTATGTCTCTTTTGCCGTAATTTTCGAGTCACGAGGTGTCAATACCTTTGACCATTGTCCACCGATGCCTCACAGAAAAAACCCTTATTTTGAATCCTTGCCTGGAAGTGACACTAGACAAAGTTTTCAGGCCGCATTCTTTTTCTATTGGTTATAGTTTTGATTCGGTTGTTCCTTTTTGCTTGGCTTATTTTGTTTATATATATATATATATATGTGTGTGTGTGTGTTTTATTGAATTAGTAATTTTCATTTCTTAGTCAATGTGGTAGAAGCGTAATGCTAGGATAACGATATTTTTTGTTCGCCTAGGCAATCTTTTTCACTTCAGAAATAATAATAATAAAACTTTTTCGAGCAAATGTATCATTTCGTACTAAAATCTTTCGAAATTATGCTATTTAATATGCAACCGTCTCCCCCCGCCCCGTCAGCTTCAAACAAATCAAACTTACGTCATGTTAAAATGGA
>JAPMOQ010002989.1:622267-655475 GCA_026543055.1 Argiope trifasciata
AAAGCACCTTTTAAAAAAATCAGTCTTAATTAAGTATTCTTATTAGTTTTTTAATTATATTTATATCTGAAATTTAGTTTAGTTTAGTTATATTAACGTCCTGTTTTAAAGCAATACTAGGGCTATTATTTATATCTTAAATCACTTTTTTAAGACAGTTTAAATTAAATATATTATTCACGAATTAAGCTTGTTTTCAAATTAAACGGCAATTTTTGTATCAAGGGTTGTTTTTTATTTATTATTTTTTTTCATATTATCTTTTCTGTTTCAAAAGTCAACATTTAAATAATATGATTTTCATTAAAAATATCTCTCTTAAGTTTCAAAAACCAATTTTTTTAAACTATTGGTACAATTTCATATTCTTTGCCTTTTTTTGAAAAAATATAGATTAGTTTTGATTACCTGGAAGAAAATAAAACTTTTCATATGAAATTTAACAAGAAAACTTTATTAATAGTTCGAAAATCATTCAATAAAATAATACTACATGTTCTGTAACTCCCCAAATATTAGTTTCATTTGATGGTAAAGATAAATAAGAATCTTATAGAATTCTGAAGAATTAATTTTTTAAAAGAGGAGCTCAAAAATTATTATTCCAGATCTTTTATACAGCAAAAATTGCAAAAAATGTTCATAATTGTCAATGAAATCTGATGGCTAGGATATTGCCCAGGCTTCCTTTTACCATCAGAATTTAGTTTGAAAAAGGAGAATAAATTTATTACAAAAAGGGTTGGAATGGCCCAAAAGAAAAAGGATTTTATTATTTTTTAATTATAATAATTTACGTTTTTGAATTTTATCAAATAAATCATTTCAAGGTGCAGCATGGAGAAAACACTTACGTGGGGAATAAGAATTATTGCAAGAATATGGAGTCTTGGAAGCTTCTGAAAAATTTTAAATTGTCAGAGGGAAAAACGATGGACTTTTAGAATATGCCGTCTTTTTATACAGGTACACCAAATTCAAATGGTTATAACTTCTTTGAAAACAATAATAGGAAGAAAAATTTGAACACAACACTGAAGAAAACTAAAAATTTAGTTTGCCCATGTAATACCATTCCTCGGACAAATGGATAATATCGGAAGTTCATTTCATTTCAATGTGAAGCACTCCTTACATTTATCTTCAGTGCACTAACTGTGCTAGCAAAATCAGCCTTTTATACAATGCTTACGACAAATCCCAATAAAATAGAAGACTTGAAAAGTATTTTCTGATTATCAGACAGTTATATACACATTCAACTATCACATGAACATCAAATGTTTTAACTTTCCATGAACGACGCGTGAAATGTTTGCATGAATGAAAAATAGAATAAGGTGGGACAATCAAGTCCAAAACATTATCATGCATTAGTTTTGGATTAGGCATTCAGAAAGACTTGGATTAGGCAGCCATATTGGATGTTGAAATCTAGTTTAGGGAAATCTTTCACAAACAATCACGCCAAGATTCAACAAACAATGTCAGGCCGCCAAAGTCAAAAATCAAGATAACTGACAAGAAATGTTTCATAGAATTATTTATCTCATCAGCTATCCTGATGGGCGATTAGACATTGTTACTATCTTTAGTGAAAGAATACCTTGAGGTAGATTTCAACCTAGAAGAGAAAGAGAAGACAATTTTGATTTCAAGATACATTTGGATAAACCAAAATATATATTAATTTGCATAAAATATATTTATTGTTGATCAATAAAAGAATAATCAGAAATAAAGTATCTCAAGCAGACATGAACTTTACAATATAATCCGATTTATTAAGACTTTCTGCAACAAAAAGATTACAATTAAAAAAGATTGTATTTTTCATACAGACAGCAACTCGATTCATTCAATAATTGCGCTTAATTCTTTGGGACAATATGTGTGTCTGTGTTTTGGTTATAATACTATAGAAAAGAAAAGAAATGAAAAAAAAATTTGACATTACAAAATTCCTTTTAAAACTAGCCATTATACAGTATCAAATATTTCATGATTATAGGAGCTGATCTTTAACTAATATTGCTTTTTGCACATTTATATTTCTTCTAAAAGACATCCAAAACAAAAAGTGCTCATTGAAATCCTCTATGATATCTTCAAACCAAAAGGTCTTAAACCTTATAGATTCATGCAATGGTTAAAATTAAAATTACTCAAATATAATGCAATGTGATTATATAAAAATTTAAACTGGATTATACTAGTCACAATCAAAAACAATCCCTTTTGAAACTAAGATGACATTTTCCCCTTTCTCCCTTCAACGCAGCATAAACGTCGTTGTTGGATCCATAGTTTTACCTTCTCTTTCTCTTCTGGCGATATATAGGATCATGTCATCGGTGAAATCCATTTTAATGCTAATGTATCTCTGGAAAGAAGATACAAACAAAATTCCTGCTGTCAAGGCCACAAGGCTTTTGTTGAAGAATGTGAGCAGCAGGGAAAAGAAATGACAAAAACCAGCCAAAAAAACAATAAAATAGTTTCTATTATAATTGCTTCGCTCCCTTCAAAAGAGATTTTTGGTTGAATAAAAATATTGATTATTCCAAAGCTAAAAAACAAACAAACACAGAACCAGTGTTGTTACTGATTTAATTACAGAATGAATAGATATTGAATTCTTATGGAAAATTATCAATATTATATAAGATTTTTTTTCAAAATTCCGATATTTATTTGAAGGGAAAAGACAATTTTGCACTATTCTCTACCAGAAATAAAAGCATTATCGTATGATTTGAGAAATTAATATTTTCAATACCCAAGTTTTTTTATACTTGGAGATTTTTGATAAATTATAATAAATAGTTATGTACCTTCCTAACTTACATTGTACAAAAAATCTCATTCCTGAAATCCCGCTGTTTCGCATCTGCAACAAAGAAGGACAGCAAAAAGAATAAAGCTAAAATAATATGAACTGATTTAGTAACCTTTGAAATACCAATAGTATCCCTTCCTGGCTTCAGTATAATTGTATTGGCGGTCTTGCAACCCAATAATCAAGATATTAGTAAAAAAAGAAAACTGAAAATCACCTATCGTCCCCCCCCCCCAAACACACACACCCATAAGCAACGAATGCCTCCCATTTCTAAACTAAACTACCAATCCTACCAATGAAGACAACAAATGAAAATTTGTTTTGTTTTGATGATACAAGAATAAAGAATATATGTGTGGGGACATCTTAATAAGCCAGTAACTACCACTAAATTAGTGGCCATTTTTGTATAGTGGATAAGTTACTGGCTTTCAAACCCGAACATCACAGGTTCGATCCTTGGCGGAATTCAACCTACATATTGGCACAATTCCGCCAACATATACGCCAAATATGTTTTGTTTTTCTTGAAAGAAGATTTAAATCATTTCATAAAATAGTTCCAAGTTTCAGCTCAGTACTCTTCAAGATTTGTAAAAAACCACTTTGTTCTTAGATACATACAAATATTATGAACAAAAGTTGCATGGAGGCGAATAATCAGATACTGTTATACTAAAGCTATGATGTTGGTAATCACTGTTGAACCATATGAAAAACTGATTTAGTTTAGTTATATTAACGTCCCTTTGTAATGTCCTAACGTCCCACTAGGGCTATTTTGAGACGGATCTCATAATCTTGAACCTCGGTCAGATGACGAGGTCACCACCTGAACTGGCACCCCCCTCTCCACACCACACCAGCGAGAGAACGTTTGGCCAGACAGTTTAATGTGAGACCCCCTCACACGATGGTCTTTCGGTTGAATCGAGGCTCGAACCCGAAACCCTCCGGTTCCGAAGCCGAAACCTTATCAGGTCACCGCGGATCACATGAAAAACTATGAAATCTACATTTAGTCTGAGGCTGATTTTAGAGAACTCATCAAATTTTATATTTAAGTAAAGGCAACTTTCTTTTATGAGTATTCCATATATCAAAATTACTGTATAATTTACCAATTTTGGGATTAAATATTAACTTCGATAATTTCATTGGCCCTGAAAATTTTGATGAAACTATACAAATTCTTTTAATGCCAATCAAATCATTTGGTACATCAATATCTTAATTCTCAATCATTTCTAGAAACAAAAATTAGGAAGTCGGGAGCCATTCATTAGATCGTAAAATACTGTTTATCAAATAGTGATAGATTTATGTTTTGTTTTTACCATTTTTGTATTTAACACGATTGTTTACATGCACAATATTTAATGCAGTCTCTTAATTTCCAATACAAAAGGGAAGAATATTTTGAAATATGCATAACGTATATATCTGTAACTGTATCTCTCACTTTTTTTCATGTAGTAGTGTCCTGTGTTTGGTGTGAATTTAACCATTTTTGATAATTCTTGTTTGCATCCTAACTATATAAGAAGCTACATTTTTCCTCATTGTGTATTGGATTTCAAATAAGTTTGTGAATATATATATTTTTTTAAACTGTGTAACATACTTTAATGTAGAAAAACTTTAACTCAATAGATTAGCATAAATCGACAAAACACTTTACTCTCTTTTTAAAATATTTAAATCTCAAAATGATGTATCATCATTATAAAGTGTCACATGTACTATAGAAGTGTAAAAAGGAAATAACAAGTTTTATGGCATAAAAGCCAGGTTTGATTGACTATTCTGTACCAATCACAAGTTATTTAATTCAATAAAATTAAGTTAATATTTTATCAATTTAAGAGTAAATATTTTGACAATAACTATCCTTACGGCTTTGTTAATTAGAGAAATTCTGAATACAAAGGCACTTTAATTTACAGCCAATACTGGTTTTGATACCTTATTGAATTTAATCCTGGATCGCTTTATTGCTATTTACTTTATTAACTGAAAATGTTTTTTATAATTTGAAATTTTAATTTTCAACATGAATGAATTTTCAAAAATCACTAATAGTGTATTAGCTTAATCTTTAAATGTTCAAATGATATTGGAAAAAAACAAACAAAAAACAGTATATTATTCATATGAGAAAAATTAGTGATATTACAAAAGTTTCACTTTAAACAAGTAACAAAACATTGAGCGATTTTAAATAGATAGGAACCTAATATTCTTCACAATTAAAAACCTTTAGAAAAGAAATATAATTGTGTAAATATAAATTTATAATGATGCAAAATAATGCTACTTAAAAAATTAAATTATCATTCTGAAAGTTTTCATTGATAAATTTTTTCTGCCAGACTGATTAATTTCCTTTCGTAACTGAAGAGAACATCAAATATTTAAAAGTGTTATGTGGGATTTATAAGGGGACAGTAGACATTGAAATAAGCAAATGTACGAAATTTTTTTCATCACCAGAATACATGGTTATATTCAACTAAAATAGCATTATAACAGGCATCAAGGAATTAAATGAATACTTGAAGAGGCCTAGAGAAAAAAGGCACATTTTGACATCTTTTCTCAAAATAACATTCTAATTATATTTCAATATTTTTTTAATGTTCTGGATAACTTAATTTTTGTGGAATTAAAATGAAACTGATAACTAATATTTTGGTTAAACATTTAAAGCAACAAAAGAGCATTATATAATTCAAATTTTTTTGTATAGTTAAGAAAAAATTTTAGTCCAGAAAATTATTTTCATGAAAGTTCAGCATTTGTGCATTCTATTATTTCTTTTTAAATTCACATTTAATTGGAATTACGAAATTATCCACAATTTTGATTCAAATTAATTAATATATGGTTATAAGAAAAAAATTAATAGGAAAAAATTAAATCACATTACAATATTTTCAGAAAACACACCTTTTCTTTAAAAAAATGTATTTTATTTTTAAGATATTTTATATATATATGATGTATCTATATAATATATATGCATAAGATTTCATAACCTTAAGTAAATAATTCACAAAAGTTGCTATTAGAGTCTACCATTCCCTGATAATAAACAGTTTTTTTCTTTACTGCTACAGTAAAAGTATTTATATCAGAGCTTGTGAAAACTAACTATTTAGCCTGTGAAAGAGAAATCAAATTTTGCAAATGCATTATTTCATTTGGATCCTGAAAATTTTGAGAGTTGGTTTGAATTAAAAGTTCTGATATGGTTAGTGTTCAATTTTTTTAAATAAAATTTTTCAGTGTAATATCTGTGGTGGTATCTTAATAAGCCAGTAACAGGCGCTAAACATTGGTGCTCATAATATTTGTCTTTTTGTCTAGCGGATATGTTATGCGACTGCAAATTGCAAGGTAGTGAGTTCAATCTTACTATTGGCGCGTCACCACAAATACTGCCCACCAAATATCTTTAATGATTTAATATGTATAGTGAGATAATATTTAAGCTATTTTCCGATTTTTGAAGAGTATGTCTCATGAATCATAAGCACATAGAAATATTTGTTTATGAAGAATGATTATAACAGTATGAAATGGTTCATAATAAATGTTAACAATATTAAATCAGAGTTTTCTCCCAATTTCAAATAACTGTAATGAAAAATGTTTATAAATTTTGATTGAATAAACTAATGTCCTATTTATAAACATTGAGTCTATTCAATGTATAAGGATTAACTAACTATCAAATAAGAACTATATTTCTAATAATTTTAATTCTGCACTAATCAAAGTAACATATCTAATATAAAGAACATTTTTTATGTAATAGTACAAAGGATAACTATTTATTAGATATATTCCTTATATATTACAAGAATGCAAGCATTTTTACATTTTCAAAAAATAGAAAAAGGTATTATTCTGACAATGAATGTATTTTCATTTTGTGATGACTATTAGATGTGAAATGAAAATAAAATCTTCCTTAGTAGCTTAAGGTTCAGTTTAAGAAAACAATCTAATATCAATTTTTTTTGAAAATCAAAACAAGCACAAAAATTTAATCACAGATTTAATAATACGCTATTTTTCAATAAATGCAAATTCATTATAAATCCTTTGATAAAAAATATTAGTTTCATATAATATATATACCACACAAAAGATTTCTTTTTATATACAAATGATAAATATGCTAATCTACATGAGACTGCTTGTTGGAATATGATGCCAATCGCCTTCTGTCTATGGCTGAAGACACAAAACCCCCACCTTGACCCTGATATTTCTTTTCAATAACCTATATAAAGATCCATTTGGAAATGTATAAATGCAGTGAAACAGAATAAATGCAACATTATATCAAAGAATTATGAAAGGTCAATATCACTACATCTTTAAAATAACTTATCTCACATAACTAATCTTTTCATAATCTTAAAATTTAAAATATATTATTTCGATCATATAAATTACTTTTCTATACAATTATTTTCAATAAAATTTCTTGATTCTTAATTTTTAAATAAGAATTTATAATATAATGAAGTAATTGAAACTCAGCTGAACTATCAAAATGTTAAATCATATGCTGAGATTAAAATTAAGATAAAATATTTACTTTCTTTGGTTATTAACTTTTGAAACAGGATTTTCACTGCAGTTCATTTTTTTAATTGTTTCAATTAAATTCCTGGTTCTAAATCTTATCAAAATACAAAATCAATCAAGAAAATTTTGTTCCACGTCAATAGTTTAGAAAATAAAAAAAAGTCAGTAATTTCCATAAACAAAGTGGTTACCAATGGCGGCTAGTGCAGAATAAGCATGTTCTGATGAAAAAGTGATACTCATAATTAAAAGAATATTTTTAAATTCAGTACTTAGGTTCATTTCACCACTTGAAGGCAATGTTACAGATAATTCAGTTAGAAATTTTATAATTAAAGTAAATAGTAACTATCAATTATTTCAATATATGCTCAAGTATTTTAATTTTATACATAAATACATAATTTTTTAAAAATTTAGTATAAGGAAAACTGTATGATTGTGCTTCAACTGAAAATTTCAGTTTCCTAAAGTTTATTTCAAGAGTTAATTCATCAATGAAAGAAAATAATAAATGGAATATAGAAGAAAAGCCTGTCTTTTACATGTCATATTTTTAATTAATATAAAAGGTAGATTTTTGTAAATTTTTGTTACTTTCAAATGTTTAATATAAGAATTAATACAATAAAATTAAATTTATTTTAAAGATTTACATAATGTGCATTTGCAAGTATGTGGAAACTAAATAAAAGATCATTTGGCTAAAAATAAGCAAATTTTACATAAAAACTTTTGCAAAGGCAAAAAATGAATCAAGGAATGATATTCATTTCAATTTAATTAGGAGAAAGTTACGTCCTCTTCTAAGATTTCTCTCTTCCCTCTGCTCCCAACTAGAAAAGTAAACAACTGCAGGATATGAATCTGACAAATTCAGATTCATAAGCAATATCAACAGAATGTACAGCAAAATAACAGTTTTTCAAAACTACCTTATAATAGAATCAAAGCACAAAAATAATTCTCATATCATCATAAATTTAAAACATTGTTTTTATTAGTGGGCATTTGATGGCTGCCATTTTATTATTTGTTGAAAGAATGAGAGAATAAATCAATATAATTTCTACTCAGAGCCAAAATTGCACTAATAGCTTGCAAGTATGGTTGAAACATCTTGTAACTGTAGTAAAACTAGTTTATATAAAAGAATCGGTCATACATTTTATGACTATTGATTTCTATTATAGTCCTAAAAACCTCTTCTTCAAAAATCGTTTTCTATTATTACTTTTTAAAAAAACTATAGTTTTCATTTATTGTTTATATAATACATACAATAAAAAAAGTTTTGATACCATTGAAAAACTTTTTTTTTTTAATTTTTACTATAATTTCATTGCTATCCAAAATAATAATATGCTTGAGCAATAACTATTCTCTTTTAATTATATAACTTTTTTACAGTTTTCAAACATTTGCTTTTTGTGATAAAGCAGATTTTGTTTCAGATCAAACGTTTTAGTAATCTATTTGATGTTTTATTATATTTCTTTAACTTCAATTTAAGCTCTGTGAACTACAGTTTATCTTGAAATAGAAGGTTTATAATTCATCACATTATATTTCAAAAAAGCCCTTTTTCCTATTTATAGTGATTCAATTTATATTTTTAATATATGTGTGTAATGATATTTTTAACATCTAATTTAAATCAAATTTATTCCCAGGGTTTTATCTTAATTTACTCCATATCAAAGGAATTTTAAAATATTCTCTTATTTTCTGGTCCAATTACATTTTCTCTGATAAATTTATTCAAGAGAAGCTTTGTAAAAATGCTTTAGTCAAGCTATGTGTGAAAAGATAAAAATTGCAGACCTAAGAAACACTTTGTTTTAAAAAAGTCCCTGTGTTTCCCTTTTCATGTGATCGATATGTGTCAAAAATCCCTATGAGAATTTTAATAACATATTAGCACTGCAAATAAATATTTTCCCTGTTGGTAATTCATGTATATAAGATGAGAGATAATTGATTTCTCCCTGCGGTTGACTTGTTTTGAATACCTGCCTCACCTCATAAATAATCATGCCTGCTGCCAGGAAAGAGAGAGAATCAAGTGATCTTTAAAATTTCAATAAGTCTTCTATGTCTTCAAACAGCCATCTGCTTCAAAGAATATAATGCTTAGATGTATATTATGGAAATTGGTACCACTGGATTCTCAAGTTTAGATAACAAGCAAAGTTAAAAAATAAGAAAGTGAATGTCATAATATTTAGAACACTGCTTAACATAAAACAGTTTTTTGTGTACATTTTGTCAAAGTCAACAATTGCATTTTCTGCAAAAAGCAACAGAGACAGATTGCAAGTCAAATTCTACAAGACTTACTTTAATAAGGCAAGTATTGGTTTTAAAAAAATCTTAAAGAAATTTAATAAATAATCAGCACAAGGAAGAATTTCCGAATATTTTTCTTTCATTTATGCATCTTTAACCCTTTGGCTTACAACTACGAGTCTGGCTCATGGTAAAGAATTTGTGTCATAAACTAAAGCCACGAGTCTGACTAATGGTGAGGAATTTATGCATAAAATGCCACATCTTATTATTAGAACAAGCAATTAGAGTTATTCCTCACTGAATATTTTTCCTTTGATTGTAAAGTCAGTATTTTGTTTTGTTTTTTCATTCGTTTCTGACAAAACTGGATGATCTGTTACTTTAGTTCCCCGGAAAGCTTCGTTACGGTCACATGTTTCAAATACAAGAATTAAAAAACTCATATACCCATCATGAGAAGAAAGAGGAAATCTAATGTTGATGGTAGTGGAGAAAAGTGTGACACAATTACTGATTCTGATTAGATAGATCCTTTTCAATATGATAGTGAAAACAGTGATATTATATTTCTTGTAAGAAAACGTCCACAAAGATTAATTGAAAATGATTCCGATGATGAAGACAGCACTTATCAGTGCAATGGTTTTGGGGAAAAAAAAAAATAACAAGCCAAAAACTGGAAGTATACACAAACTCTTGATATAAAAGTAGCAATTCAAGATCAATTAGGTGAAAGTAAAAAAGAGTTAGACTTTTTTAATATAATATTCGTCAATATGTTTATGTGTGTTCAGGAAATGAATTGGTATGCAGAAAAAATAAAAAGCAATACACATACAAGAAAGATAATTGATGAAACTTGGATACCAGTAGATTGCAATGAAATTAAAATATACTTTGCATTATGCATTATAATGGCTCAAGTAAAGAAACCAAAAATCCAGATGAAGTGGTCTAAAAGAGCCATTATAGAAAAACCTCCGAAAATGTATGCCACTAAGACTTTTACAAATCACTACGTTTCTCTACTTTGCAAATAATGATGTGATTGACAACGGGGATAAATTGCATAAAGTGACACCTGTGATAAACTATTTTAATGAAAAAATGTAAAGACGTATTTGTAATGGAAGAAAATATCGAGATCAATGAGTCCTTGATGAAATTCAAGGGAAGTATGTCTTGCAAACAATTCAATCCTTCAAAAAGGGCGAGGTTTGGGATTAAATTTTATAAACTCTGTGAGTCAGCATCAGGTTACTGCTATAATTATAAAATATATTCAGGAAGCGATAAAATAAATCTTGATTACAGTGCATCTGAAACTGTAGTGAAGGAGTTATTGCAATCAATATTAGAGAAAGGATATACCTTATATATAGTTAATTGATATTCTTTGCTGAAATTGTTTCTAACTTTGGTTAGAAATGGAACAAACATTCTTGTGACAGTACATTGCAATATAAAAAATATGCCGGGAGTTTTTGTTAAAGCAATATTAAAAAAGGGAGACTGTATAATAAGAAGTTGCACAATGGTATACTAGCGTTGAAGTGGAAGGATAATCGAAACTCCATATTCTTTCAACAAAGCACGAAAGAGCAGAAATTATTGCGCAAAATGAAAGTCACCTTAGCCCTATTTTCAAGCAAAAATGTACTATAGATTACAATATGGGAATGACTGGTATTGATCACCAGGATCAGGTATTAGCAAGTTTCCCTACTATGAGAAAATTCATGAAGAGGTACCGAAAAATCTTTTTTTTTCCTGTGCAATATGGCACTTTTGAATTCACATATTCTATACAACAAAAACAGTATGATAAAGAAACAGAATTACACTGTGTACAGACTTAAAATAGTTGAAGGATTATTACAAATCATGCCATTACAAAATTATAACAGACAAGAACCATTATCAAACAGTGATATACCAATGAAGCTACAGGCGCAACAATGGGGTCATTTTCCGAAACATATAGATCCCACACCATTGAAAAAAAAATTCAACAAGAGCTTGCAAAGTATGTATGCCACATAAGAAAATGTGTGAAACCATGTGGGAATGTAAGAACTGTCGCGTTGCAATGCATGTACCTCATTGTTTTGAAAGATACCATACAGTTGAAGACTAGTAATTTTCATTAAATTTAACTAAGTATTAATTTACAAATTGTTTTTGATTCCTTATATAATTGGAAATACATTATTTTTGGCAACTGATCAATTATGATTACACCCTAGACATCTTAAAATTATTATTTGTACCTACACATATTTTCTTTGAATTCCTTTTGTTAAATTGGGATATATATGTCATGAAAAGTATACATTTGCACCAGTTCAGATACACAGCTGAACAGTTGTATGGCACGATGCATGATCGACTTTCTTGTTTACTATAGCTCATGCAATTGACAGATATTGTGTAGGCCAAAGGGTTTAAAAAAAAAGAAATTCAAAGTTAAATGTAGTGATGCTTTGTCCATATAATAGATCTGCAGTCGTAAAACAATCACTACATCCCTTTAGCATTAAAATCAAAAGTAAGAAAGAGTTCCTTGGTCTTTTTAATCATAATTTGTAACTGAAATAAAGAAAAGAATGCAAAAAAATAAAGAAGAAGAAAATAAACTATCTTCAAAAGCAGCATGATGTTAAAAATAGAAGCAGAGAAATACTCTCATTTTGTAAAAGTTGTAAACCTAATTCATCAATTAACTAATACACATAAACTTAACTGATTATTTCAGAAATTTCCAACATGCTTTTTGTATTTTAATAAACTCATTTTGTATTCCCTCAAATAATGAAAAATTGCTCATTTTTTTTAGGAAAATATTTAATGTTAGCCAAATTTGTTAATAAATTTTTAATTTATTTTACTTTTTTGCTATGCTCCAGGAAGAAATATGAGGTTTTTAGTTCATCAATAGAGATTTATCACTTAACTTTAGATTACTAAACTATTTGCATTTGCAAGCTGGCATATATTCCTTGGTTCTTACAAATAAATTTAAAAGATTATGCAAATTTAAGCATTAGAATTAATGAATTTATCTAAAATGCCTTAATATTAATATTGTTAATTTATTATTGTTTCTTAAATTGCACTTAAGATTTTTTTTTTTTTTTGCCTTTTTTTCAAAGTGCATTAAATTTTAATTAGAAATTTCTTAAAAAATAAATTATAATTTCATTCAAAAGGGGGGGGATGATCCCCAAGTAATTAGTTAAGATTTTTTTTAACCAAATCCTTTAAGCATTTTCTAATCTTAATAATATTCAGTAAGACTAGTTTGCTTACAAAGTTATTAATACACAAACTGCAATACAATATTATTGTAATAATTATAAATAGATTAGAGTCATTTGTGTAGCTCTTTCCAACTAAAAGTATCAAACTGTTGATGAGTTATAGAATATAATATAGAAGAAGTTATAGGTAAGCTTCCTTTTCTACAGTTTAAATATTCAGACAGTGAACTATCTCACAAACAGCATATAGAGATATTATTTTGAAAATTCTTTTTGAAATATCAGCAATCAATTATTAAATCTAGAGAATATATTTTACTGTAACAAAACTCATACAGTTATAACACATTAGCTATAAATTAATAAAATAATTCAAATAACTACAAAAATTGGGAGTACAGAATTTTTTCCAAAACTTACAGAGCTAAATAAATATTTAAAAAAATCCAGATATAATACAGTGAAGATTGTATTTTGATAAATATTACTGAGGGATTTATGACACTTAAAATTTATCCAATTATGTTAGATATATTAGCAATAAAAATATTTTTACCTTATCAAAATAACGACTGAGTTTCACAGCATTACTAGATCCTGGTGCAAATGAACGAGTCTGCCTGCAATCCTACATAAACATAATATTTATTACTGGAATTTGTCAGTTAGGAAAACCAATTTGGAAAATAATTTCATTCAAGTCAACTATTGTAACAGTAAATAACGAATCATACTAGTATGAATATATCATCAAAAATGGGAAAGTGAACAGCATTGGTTTATGAAAAGAGTATGTAATTGAGGAAAGCACACAAAAAGGAAGTGGGAAATAAAATTCTTACTATAAACATTATACAAAATCTTACTAAATCTACAGGTGCATTTTCATATTTTAGTAATTAATCAAATTTCTATTTGTTCCTTTTCTTCCTTTCAAGATAATTTCAAACATTTGATTTGGTATTTAAAGAAAGTTAACACATTTATATATATATATATATATAGTTAAAAAAAACTGTATAAAAAAGCTAACATTATTAAGATTAGGTAAATTAAACAATAAGGCAATTATTCTAAATCGTGTTAATATTTCTTTAATAAAAAGCTTCTACTAATATAAAACATTACAGAACTATACCAGAAATCACAGACAGAATTATGTAACAATGAGCAAATCTTCATATGGGCAACATTTTTAAACTAAACTATCATCAAAATATCAGTAAAAGCAGTTTCTGGATTTTTAGCATATTTTCACATAATTTTTAAAAAAATATTTAAACTATAAAGATTGCAGCACAAAATAGTTACTGAATAAAAAAAGCAATAAAAAGTGAGGATCAAATACTGGTACAAGCAAATACACTAAATTGTGATGTCATATAATATGTGTATAAAAAAAACACTAAAACAAAAAAGAGCAATAAACAGAATTTTTTTTTAAAAATCGTAATTCCTCATGAAAAATTGCAATATATGAAAATAGAAAAATAACTAAAGCAAGAGAAATAAGATTTTTAAAAATGTAAAATAATAGAAAACCTGAGGTTCTATCCGTCTTTATCAATTCCATATGTATGCAAGAAAAAAAGAAAGTACATACACTTTTATATCTTGCAACAGTCAAAATTCTTATAATGAAACTCTTAAGAAGAATTAAGATAGTCAATCCTAATTACAAAACTTCATTGCAATTCTTTGAAGTTTTGGGATAACAATATCCTTGGTCCCATCATTTAGTATATGAATGTAAAAACTGCTTGGAGTAACCACTTAAAGTGTTTGGTGAAATATACTTAGTAATGGTAAAAATATGAAGTTCCTAATTGTTACTGATAATTTTAAGAGAAAAAATTCTAAAAGAATTGTTTTTGGTCTCAGATACTTTATATTTCTATGATGCAATAACATATATATGATACTCCCGTTCTAAAAATTGATTTAAATAAGAATAAGATTCAAGTCGCAGTGAAATAAAAATTTTCTTGGAACAAGGTACAATATATGCTCAATGGAATGCTAATCTATTTGAAAGAAATCATATTATTTGAAAATTTTGCAAAGTGTGCTTATTTTCAGACAGAAAAAAAAAAAAGGAAAAGTTTTGAATTTAAACATGAAAGAATGACTTATCAACAAAAAATATGTCCTAAATGGAAAGATGGACTATTAGGAGTGTTGAAGTAATGATTGTCAGATTAGAGAGAAAGTCATCTGTATTTTATATGGCTTTTCATAAGATTAGTTAGAAAGCAAGAATCATTATTAAAAACACCAACAAAATAATAAGCTAACAAGAAGAATTTTACGAAGGTATTCATTTAAGGTAAGGTAATTGGTCTGAATTTGTTTTTAATGATTTCTACAATAATATGGGAGGGAGAGGAGAAATGTTAGCAGAATGTATTGAAAATTAATGAAAATATTGTACATCAGCCTACCACATAAATTTCATCAGCACCACATTCTTCTGCAATTGATGCAGTTCGTTTAGTTCTTCCAGGAGGATAGACTTCCATTGCTAGATCTTGTTTCGTACCAATTACCAGAACTGGAACGGGATTATCAATGAATTGCTCAGAATCATAATTATACCTTCAAAAATAAGATTGTCATAGTTTAAATCACTGGATGTTAACAGAATATCCAATCAAATTAACATTCAGAATCTCTTCCTCTTAAGTATAATCTTAACAAAAATTCAAGTTTACTAGATCTTATAAGCATGATTATTTAAAAAAATTTAAAATGACAAATGTAACTGGCACAATGGTACAACTTTTTTTTTTTTTTTTTTTTGTAAAAAAAATCTGCTACATAATGATTTTAAATAAGAGAAATGGTAAAATACAAAAAATTATTGCAAAAAAACCCTTCATAATAGCCTACAAAATGTTGATATCCATTTAATAAACACAGAGACAAAAGTTTTAAAAGTTGGTTTCGGTAAAAATTATTCTTAAATAGAAAGCAAGTACATTTATAATTTCTTTATGTTTGGGAATTTAAATCTTCCTAATTTATACATCTGATTTTGTGAATGCATTTTTTAAGTAAAAATTCAAAAACAAAACATGGCTTTTCTAAAATATAGCACAGGTAAGATTAGGGTAAATTAAACCAATTGAGAACAAAGAGAGGCTGGGCAATAACAAATGAAAATTTCTTAAGTTTATTTTGGAGACAGTTTTCCCCACTATTATCTTGAAATGAATGATCTTTCAGAAAAATTTATCACATTTTTCTCATCACTTTTTTCCATGTGGAACAGCCAATTAATAGGAATGAAATTGAAGGTCTTGATGGAGAATTTGTCAAAGAGTAGTGTCAGAAATTCCCAGAGCAACTGCGTGCTTGCAAGTCGTGCGCTGGGGAGAACGCAGAACTGACTGCCTCAATCTTTCGACATTTTCCGGAGTTCTGAGGGTATGTTGATGTCCATTTCTGGGTTTAACGACACTTCCAAAATGAGTTAACCCATGACAGAATCGAATTACACCCAGGAACAGGTCTGTGAGGAGAAATTTCAAAGCCAGCTCGGAAAGCATGTTGCATAGCAACAAGTGAACGACCATTAGAAAAGGAGCTCTCGACGGCGAAGGCCCGCTGTTCTCTAGACCAGAGCATGATGGCAACTGACTGGAGGGAGTAACAAAATTGGGGACTTTCCCTCCAGTAGCACCATTTATCACATCTCCACCCACCCAACTCACCACTCAGGAGTTTTTTCAAATAAGTAACTTTCTCTGGCGCACCCTGTATTTATATTCTTTACAATATGAATCAAAAAGTGAAGTTACAATAAATTTGGAAGATGAACAACACATTTAATAATGTTATGATGTCATTAGATTAGTTTCCATTACAAAAATTCATATACATAATCGAACAGAAAATAAGTAAAATAATTAACATGGCTTGAACATTAAACAATTTGTGTAGTTATGGGTATGAAATATCTAATTAATTTATTTGAAATCAAATATAACTAATATTCCCAGCAAATAACCTCCTCTTCCTGATGTACTAGTAAATAACATTTGATGATAAAATTTTTAGAAGAAATTATGATAGCTAATAGAATTATTTCTTAAGCCTGTTAATTTATTACTTTTTTTCAATTCAGATGTTTATAATTTTTAAATGGATGGAACTAAATTAAATCTAACACTCAAAAAAAAGGGGGCTAAAAAGTTTTAACCAGTTAAATTTTTTAAAAGAAAATCAATTTAAATATGAGAAATATATAATTTTATTTCATTGTTTCATATTTTTACTAGTTAGGGTTTTATTTTTAAAAAAAAAACAAAAACAGATCCTACAGCATGAACAGAGCCTGTTTAAAAAGATTACAGTTATTTCTTCATTTTATTAAAAAAATAATGGCAGTTATTTGTTTCAACATTTTAAAAACAGCCAAAAACAAACTTTTCAAATAGTCTTAAATATGTATGTCCATACACACAAACATTATAAAAGTGAACCTACCAACCATTGTTTTTCTTTCCTGGATTATCTTTAGACAGAACCTCAGCAAGCCACTTTCGAAGATTTTGTTTTGATTTTCTGTTTGTTAAGTCATGAACTAAAATAACACCTAAAAATAAAATAACTCAAGTTAAAAATTCAAGGTTATAAAAATGTACAGTATTAATTATATTGTACAGATTCATAATATAAAAAAACTGATGCTATTAATATGTTTATATTTAAAAAGATAAACATTAATGGCATGCATACAGCACTAGTGGGACACCCCCGACCAGCTAACATTGAGGTCTTTGCACAGCATAACCAGAGGGCACAAGTGGCATGCATACAAATGGGACAATATTATAATGCAGTTCCTACTCACATAAAAAAAAATTCAGGAACTTTTAAACAATTGCAAGGATATTTTTAGAAAATTCTAGAAACATAAAGTAACGAATTTCATACATTAAAATGTAAATTATTTCTTCAAATAAAAGGTTTTCATGGTTAACAATCAAATTCACCAAATTTCCTTGTTTATTAATTACAAATTTTTAAGTGAAAAGTACTAAGGATATTTGTTATACTTATCTAACAGTAAATAAGCGAAAAATTACAATTCTAAGAGGGTATTGTTAACAAATCCTTAATATCAGCCAACATTTGGCTGTTACTGGCTGTTAATTTCAGATCAATTACAATTGGGTTCTCATTTCACAAACATAACCATACTTCAATTGAAACAAAATTCGTGTTTATTTATAAAGGGAAAAAAAATGCTATCCTAGAAAAATATGAGATATGTAAAAAAAATTAAACAATAAGTATAATTAGATATTCAATTTAACATTCAATCAATATTTGGCAGAATAAACGGTACGAAAGATATAAAGTTTTATTTATATTTAAGAACCTGAAACAGCGCACTAAAAACATATTTTAAACGTACACCTTAAAAGTCACTATAATAAAACTTTGACACCTAAACCTATTTGAACCTGTAGGCATTAAAAAATAGTATTCTTTTCTGCCTTTTCAACTAGTTTTTACTAAACTAAGATAACAAACTCAGTTTCTACAGAGTGAAAACAATTTTTTCAAACTTGATTCTTTTTTATTCTAAATCATTTACTTCATTTTTATTAAATTTCCCTTTTTCACGGTTTTCAAATAATTTAAGATAGCAATTTTTGAATATCCATTTCATTGAAATATTTAGATTCAAGGATTTTTGTATACAATCTTAATTCTTTTACTATTCAAAAATTCCCTTCTTCATCTAGTCTTTAAGTTTTGCAAATCATCTAAAGTTATATGTTTTATAACATATATTTCTTTTTTAAGGTTTAAAATATCATTTACTTTCCCCTCATTTAAGCAATCCCCTTTCAACTATGGCCTAAATGAGCAACAGTATCCTTTAATTATCTCCATAATTTAAAAAATCTATTAACATGGAAATTATAATAAAAAACTATCGATTCTAAATGCGTATCGATTCAGTTCATGGAAAATTCTATATTATGTCGCACTGCAAGACATATTATGCAATAAATTGTTAAATTCTATTACATTAAAATCAAATCCTATCTTTCCCTGTAGTCACTTACAATTTGCAAAATCAGAAAGAGTATTTACTTTCTTTTTTTCTATAACAGAACTGGACTTGCTTAGCCATTCTCTGAAGTTATGAACAGCTCAAAACTCCAAGAGAGCACAATGAAGAGACTTGCACAAAATTTTATAAATGAAAATATATAAAAAGCTTGGGCACTCATGTTTCAAAAATCTTAGCAGACTTTCATAGGGGAAGGAATATCTGATTAGTTAGAATGCCAAGAATTCTTAGGATCTCTGATGAACCCATATTAACTTTTATATATAGTGGCATGCAAATCTTTAATCGAAAAATCAAACATAGAAATGATATTTACAATTGTTAGGCTATCAACATTATTTTTAAGGACAAAATTTTCCAGTAGTCACTAAGTATCTTTTTCACAAGCAGCACAATAAATGGCAAAAATGATCAGTCTCTCTTATGAAATGTTAAACATGTTTATGTGATCTAGATCAAAGACAAAAAAAATCCTATTTGATTAATATGGGCAGATATTTGCTACATTTTGGAACAAATTCAAATTACTTAAATTTTGGAAAGGGAGGTTGCTTTTTTCAACATTCTCAGCATATAAAGAAAAGTTCCACATTCTGATTGCTCATTTAACAGCATTTGTCTTTCCTAGATAAATGGTTCAGGAAAAATTTGTCTTAAGTTTGCCATTCTCTGAAAAATGTAAGTTGTTTTTTGTTATAGCTGACAAATTTTTTGAATAAATATGTATAAGGCATAAAGAAGGCAATATTCCATGGGACTATCCTGAATGTCTGAATGAGTCATTGATAATATGCAAAAATACAGTTATATATATTTATTAATACAGAAATTCTCTTTTATTCTATCTTTCAATAAGTAAAAAAAAAATCAATTTACTTATGGACTATTTATCTAAATAAATAATAAATGCATCAAATCCAAATTATCTGTAGAATTTTCATTCTTGTAACATAACTCTGGTTGTGGAACAATAAACAACAATCAATTTGGTTATGGAACAATAAACAACAATCAATTTGGTTGTGGAAGAAAGTAAAAGCCAACTATTTAGTTATAATCTTCTTGATCTTTTCTTTTAATATTTCAAATCCAAATACGCACATCCATTTACCTAACTTCCAAAGATTTGATGATTAACCAAAATAAAAATAAATCATAACAAATGATTCGCTTAACATTTCAATAAAATGCATTTAATTCACAAAAAATTGTTTAATTACATTAAGAAAGAGCATTTTGTAGACACATAAAAAAAAATTGGGGAAAACTTGTTCTCAAATGGCACTGCTAAAAAAAAACTTGAAATCGCCCGAGGAGAGTGTATAAATAATACTTTTCATACATATCAAAAGCAATTTCACCTTTACATTTAAGCATTGTGAAGATTCAAGGAATTTTATAATCTTCATCTGCTGGTTCCTATGAGTATTTCATGGCAGTTATGATAATTCAACCCAACCATCTTCCTCTAAATTACACAGACTGGTAATTGATGGCATTCTCATATCAAAACAGATTTTCTGTGATGGAAATTCTTACATACTGGTTTTTTCTATACAGACAATAATACAAATAAATACATGAATAAAAATTAAACAATTTTAGATATTAATTGAGTAGTGGCTTTAAAAAGTATAATATGCATAAAAATTTAATATTTGCTCTTCATTTTTAACCTTTCCAGGAGATTCTACAAAAAAAGCTGACTGAAAGCCAAATTTCAAAAAAATAAAAAATAAAACAATTTTAATGCTGATGCATAGTCATTCATGTAGTTTCACTGATAACAAAAATAAATTACAAGGACAATTTGAAGTCAAATTTCAAGACAAATATAAATAAATGTGTGCGTGTTTATTATTTGCGAACTCTTTAATCAAAACATATTTTATGTTGTTGCATATTTTAACTTTGTATTTGAAGCAGCTTTAGTGCTATAAAACACCAAATTCCAATCCAATCAAGTCCATGGAATATTATAAAGAGTGACAACTACATACATATGAGTCAGTTAAAAAAAAATTTTTTTTTTAAAGGGAGTGAGGGAAATAAAATTAATATCTTATACATACCATGGTAAGAATTATAAAAAATATGCCTAGTGTTTTGGTGGCTGTTTGACCCACCAACGTCCCACATCTCTATAAAGTAAGTTTTCTGAAATGGTGTACCTTCTTTATATTCATGCAGCTAAAATTAAAGTATACAAATATATTAATTTTTTATTACAACTAATATTTATTAAAACTAAGCAAAGAAACTCATACCTTAATTTTTTTAACATCCACAATAAGGTTTTTTTTTTTTCTTAAATCATGCCAGTATAAATATAAAATGCTAACTAATTTTGAACCCAAACCCAAGATTTTGATAAATGTTGGCATTTCAAATCTTTTTGAACTTAAAAACACATTTTTGGTGTTATGTCTATGAACATTGCAACTCAAAAATGCTGAGACAGATAAACTAAAATTGGGCACATAAACTAAATTCATAATTTTCATGTACAAATGTATTTGATAATTATAAAATGCAAAGAACCACACAGATTAAATTTCATACACAGATTTAATACCTAACTATAAATTCTAGTGAAATTAGGGTTCAAATTTTGGGTGAAGTGAAGCATAGTGTGTTTCAATATGGCAACCTAATGGAGCGTTTTTCTAGCAACTCTAATTCCGTTTTGTTTACAACTTTTTATAATAGTTGAGTTATTTATGAACTACAATTATTTTATGAAAAATGTTAAATAAAAAATATCGATAAAGGATTTTAATTTTGTTCTATATTTTAATTGAAATTTTTTTTACAATTAATAAGAAATACAATTCTATTTTTTAAATGTAAATACAAATAGGAAATATTTGTTTTCAATTTTTAGTATGCGCTTTGAAAATTTGTCAGAAATTGTAATTTATGAAATCATCTGCGTTCTCACATTGAACGACAGCTGCAATAGAATTCTTCAAATTTCTCTAATTCTTTTGCTGCTGTAACACTCATTCCATTAATAATTTGTTATGTAGGCAATTGTGCAAAAATGGATGTTGGGTTAAGGTATTTTGAATCTGCAGAATGGATGAAGGGTGAGTGGAATATATACATATATTTAAGAGTTGATGAAGTTAGGATAGGATATTTGATTGTATGAATTGTTCCTGTTATCCACACTGTCCTTATGTTCAATTTGCTAGCAAAGCTACTAAATTCCCATTGGTAGTGAAGCCGTAGGATGTTTTTTTTAATTATAAAATTCTGTCTGGTGCCTTCTTCAGAGGCCAGCAGACATTGCATGTTCTAAACTTTGCTATGTACACAACAGATCGGCACAGCAGGTTTGAAAAACTTTAAAAAAAATTAAGATAAGCAGTGATAGTGATCCGAAATGTTAAAAAATAAATAAATTAAAATCTAAGTAAAAGATTAAATAAATCTCAAATTAAAATCAAAATTCTAATACTTATCAGTTAAGATTATAATTTTAATGCATAAAGTGATAACCATAACTGTGTCATAGAATTGTTTATTTTGTCCACGATCTTTATTGGCGACTTGGCATCCTTGGTGCAACAAGGGGCACACTATTCTTCACTTTTACCCAAATTTTCTGTCAAAGAGTTCATCTTGATCTTTCACACACGTCAACACAATGTTAAAACAATGAAATTTGGTATGGGATACTAAGACTAGTTCAATTTCAAACTTTGTTTCAACCTGTCAGAAAATACACATTTACACAACAGATTTAGAAAGGTTCAACCAAAGGTCTATATTTCAGAATCATTGTTCACCAATGTTAGCAAGACATTCATTGTCTTACCCAAGAATCCACAATTTTATAAGAAGAGCATAAGATCTTTATTGGAGAATATGTAATAAAATTTCAGCAAGATCATTCCCAATGGGTTTTTTGACTATATAAATACTTTGTACCCTTTACTTGATCTGCAGGACACACTTCCAAAATGCTGAATCGGTAATTTAATCTTAATTAGAAACTACAGTAAAAGCTTCTTATTTGCACTTCCTTCAATCGCATTTTCACTATTCGGGGATTTAAAAAATGCGACCCAATTCCTATATTCTCGGCTAAAAATTTATTCGCGGATCTAATAAGTACATATATAATAATAAAAGGATTCCAATATCCTTTGCAAATGCTGCCAAATGGACAAATGAAAAAAGTAAAATAGATCTTATTACAACTTTGTCTAAAGTATGTTGTTAAATGCAAACTGCAAATATAGCCGAAATCGCGAATGAAATAGGACGAGATGAGTTCGAAGAGATAGAATCAAGTGACATTTAGGAATTGCTTGAATCACAAGATGAAGATCTGACTGAAACCAACTTGGAGGAAATGTTAAATTCACAGTCCATTGAAGAAGAGGCTTCAACAAGCACTGGAAACGTGACATTTAATTTGAAAAATCTTAGTAAAGGTTTAAGAATAGCAAATCAGCTTTGCGATTTCTTTAAGCTTCTGCTGCATATCAGTCTGAATTGTAGGAGCTTTTAAAAACTGCCAAGCAAGAGAAAATTGCAAAATTTTTCAAACCATTGCCTAAGCCTTAA
This sequence comes from Argiope trifasciata, assembly GCA_026543055.1. Taxonomy (NCBI): domain Eukaryota; kingdom Metazoa; phylum Arthropoda; class Arachnida; order Araneae; family Araneidae; genus Argiope; species Argiope trifasciata. Next base: position 645,933 of record JAPMOQ010002989.1, read on the forward strand.
GATGATTAATCAAAATGTTCAAAAACTGGAATTAAATTGATTTTTTCACATAAATATATATTTTTATTATTTTGTCACCTAGGAACGTATCCCCCATAATCCCATTCCGAATTCACGGTTTCTGTATTCGCGGCATATTTATGGAACATATACCCCACGAATAAAGAGCTTTAACTGTACAACATTTTTTTCTTTAAAAAAATCCTTCCTTTTGATTTGTTTTTTGCTGCTCTTTGGATGAGTTTTTTCTATGATGGCTGTAAGTTGAACTTGAAAGTTATTTCAAATTCTGAAGCTGTATAGCATGCAAAGAAGCTGATTAAAGAGACTGACAAAATATATATAAATTCAAAGTAATTGGAAATTACAGATACATCATCTTCAATAAAAAGTTCAGTATGAGTGCTAATTGACTAACTATTTTCATACAGACAGCATGAAAACAGTGTAGTCCCTCTTATAATTCAAATGCATTATACCATCTTTTGTATGAAAATTATTATTTAATTATTCATTGGTTCAGTTCATCACAGTTAAAGCAACAAATGTAACCACAGCATGCCATGCTGTACAAATTTGCAACTTATGAAATTTAATTATTGAGCTAATATAAAGTAGATATTTCATATACATGTGCTAATATACACATACATATACTACATGTCGCACATTTAATCTGGTGTTCAACGACAAAAAACTTTCTTGTGTCACCATCTTTCCATGTTCCAATTCAAAACTATTATTCTATTGTGTAAAGTTGATCCATACCTGTTTCCCTTTGTTTGACAAATTCAAAAAATTTGTAGAGGAATTCTTGGGATGCTCAGCATAAGATATTGCAATTACTATTTATAATCATTAAAATATCAGTTACAAATGTCATTGTTTATTTCCATAAAATATTAAAGTATATATGGAAATATTAAATAGCATCTTATCTAGAAATTATAATAATAAAAGCATGTGTTAGTAATTTAATTGAATGATTATGAAATGTTCTTTAATTTAATAATGTTACTGACTGAAAAGAGAAATAGATAAAGTCATATTACGAATTTTTTTAAAATCTTTTGTACAGTAGTAACAGATAACGATAATGACTACTTATCAACAAAAATCAGAAATTAAACAACTCTGAATACTGTTTTTTATACTCAAATAAGTTAGAGCACAGAAAATACTACATGAAATTAAAAAAGAATACTTTTTACCTTTACTTCTACAGAACTTCCAATCGTCCATGATGGGTTATTAATAGCTTCAGAATGTGCAATGAGATGTACTAATGATGATTTTCCTACACCTAATAAAACAAATTCATAAAATAATAATTCTATTAAGAATATTTATACACTAAAGCAACGATGCATAAAAGTAAAAACTTCATAATCTATATTATAAAAAGTACACATATTTGATTATAATATATATATTTTTATCCTTGAAAAACACTCTTGCATTTGTACACTTGCACCTAAATTTTTAAATCATACGATGAACAACATTCAGATAATTTATTTTCACATAATAAATATATAAAGTGATAAAGAGTAATTTATATATGTATAGTAATAAAAAAGTATTCAAAATACAAGGGAGTGAATTAGTTGTCACTACAAACAATAAAATACCAGAAATATATATTCTTTAAAGAATGGTAAAGATAATATTCTTAACCCCACAAATGCTTTAACATGAATTTCCGTACTTAATATCTAAAAACAATCTAGCACCTATTATTCCTATCTAAAGGAGAGTATGATATTCTGACATTAGCACATTAGAAACTGATATATTAAAGATATATCTTAAAATACAAAACAATTTAATGATAGTATGATAAATTATAAATAAATAAATCTTTAAAAACACCGAAGCCATTAATAATTAATTAATCTGTTATCTTGGTTTGTTGAATATGGTGAGGAAAAGGGGAAGTCATCATGAAAAATTTTAAAAGAAATGAAGATAAGCAAATAAATAAAAAATAGTATTGAAAAATCATATTACTAACCAGAGTCACCTACAACTAATATTTTAACTTTTTCTATAGAAGCCATTTAAATTTAAAAATCGTAGAATGTTATTAAGAATTCATTCTTTGCTATTCAACAATATATTTTTTATGGTCAGCGAATTACTGATGCCATGAAACATAAACAAAACAAAAGATAGAAGCAGGCGTTTGATAAAAAAATCTGATTGGATAAAATGCGTGATGCAAGTGAGAAGTAGGGGAGTACTCGTTTTCACTCCATTCTACAGTTAGAAATAGCAAGTTAAACTAAAAGAATCTGGATTCTAATTGGTTAAACAGGTACTCGATTACTCTACAGATTCTATCACACAACTTCGAATACCGCTTGTAATACCGACTATGTGAACAATATTTGGCAATATTTTCCAATGATTGAAGACTTAAGGAGACACAACCAACTCCTGACAATATTAAAATTAGGGTAAGAATACTATTAGATTGGTTAAAAATATATATTGAATGAATTCTTTCTTTAAAAATTAAAGAAAAAAAATTGAACGTCGACCACAGTAAATTCAACGTTTTGATTCAAATCTATTATTCAGTAAATTCTGCCATTTACTCATCTGAATAGTATTTTAAAAGCAATACTATGAGCTCTGTATTCGATAATATAATATAATGCTTGCTGTAGGTTTTTTTTTTTTTTTTTTTTTACACTTTTACCTGAGACAAGCAGTCTAAATCTGGTAATCGGTTTATACTCTGCTTCAAAATGTCACGATCCTTTTTAGGAAAGGTTACTAAGTGATTAATTTTTTTTACATAAAAAAAGCTTTGGTTTCATTGAAAGAAAATTGAGCATAAGAAGGATCTTTATTTATAAACAAATTGCTTTACTCGTCATATTACTATTACATATTTCATGATATCGCCACAATGACATTCAGTTCTAGTGTAGATATATTGTAAACATATGAAGCTGCTTAGACTTCTTATGATCATCTCAAATCACAATCAATAATTATAGAAATAGCAAATATTTAACTCCTTTAAGAGGCATTTCATGCATTGAAGTATTTCCTTTCTGACCCAAAAATCGAAAGATATAAATTGTTTTGGTCTAACTAATTAGGAAACAATAATAACAACAGGACTGTTGATCTTAGAAGCTAACAAATACTGTTCAATATTGTAATACAATGAAGAATATTCGCAATATTGCAAATATTGTGGAATATTAATTAATATCACGAAATATTTCTTAATATTATGTAACAGGCTGTAGTACCCATAAAATCGTTTGAACCCCCCAAATGATCCCCTTTAACAAGAATGTAATAGCATTAATGATATTGAACATAATTATCTTGTGCAAAAAAGTATACTTATTATAGTTAGAAGCTGTTGACTTTTCTACAATTAGATAAACAAGGTATCTTTTTTAAAAATATTTTGGTTTTTTTTAGAAAACTGAAAACAAAACTAATCTGGAAGTTTATCTTCAAACAATGAAGTACTTCAATATCTTTTAATTTTATAGACAACATTTTGTTAAAGGCTCTTTGGGTATCGAACAACATTCCGCATTGAAGGAATTCTCCAGTTTATTTTATTTCTTCATTTGAACTTTAGAAACCTGAATATGGATTAAATCGCATCAACGGGACTGATGTGCAATTGCTACGTTATTGAAACTTTTTTTTGTATGTTTGCGCGCTCTAGTGTTTATAGATGAAATTTCTTGCACTCTATATCTGAAAACAGGGGATAATAGCCATTGTTGCTATAAATCCCTTTCTCTTCTCATTGTAAGTTGAATGCTATTCAAGATAAACTATTTATACTGCTTGAATATTTTATGTAATCCAATATGTATATATGTAATATAATATTATAAAATATAATGTAGCTTTCCGATATTGATTAATTTGTGATATTTATCAATATTAGGTTTCGATAACGTGTACAGTACTGCTTTCACCGTGTTCTCTAAATATTTTTTGTGCTTTAAATATTCTCAAAATATATTTATTTGAATACGGAAAAATGTTAGATTGTTCAGTACATCTTCCGATTATTTACGCAATAATTCCGTTTTCCTTTCAAGCTAAAATTCATACCCACGACCTTCAGGCTTCGCAATCATTGGCTTAGTGAGCTTTTGAAATACGACTCTCGATAATAATAATAATAGTAGTATATTTAGATCGGTAGAAATCTAATCCACTTTTACCTCTAAATTTAGAGGCTTTTTAGTTTAATTACTGTTTTGCAATATCTAGTTCAGAATGGGGTTTGTAATCAAAAAAAGATTTAATTTGAGCTAATTTGCTTTTAGAATTAATGAAGGGCATTAGGTACAACAATAATAGCTCTTAAATTTATGAGAAATAAGTGTTATTATTCCAAAAATATTTAAACCTGCTTTAATTTATGAAAAATTAAAATTCCAGCTTAAAGAAAACAGTAAAATTAATTTATCGGTGAAACAAGAATTGCACGAGGTTTGATAATTTGCTCAAACATAATACATTTGGAATGTTATATTCATAATCAAAACAGAACAAAAAAAATTTCAAAGGCAAATTTTTTAATACTTATTTTTTTATCTTGCTCACTTTTATTTCATTTATATACTTTATTTTCGTTTCGGTGATTAATTTTACTCGAAATAAACAGCAAAGAGAGACATTTTAATAAAAGTGGATTTTTTTTTCAAATCAGTAAGAAGAATCAAATTCAAGATATCAAAATTGTATGTATATTATATGGTCACAACGGGTAAAACACATAAAATTGAATCGGAAACTATTATATAATATTGTTAAGCATATAGTTCATAGTAATAATGTACACAGTTTTGATAAACAGTACATAAACAAATATATACCTGGATCCTTCCTATCACTGAAACTCAATTGGGCGAGTATCTTTAACGAACAAACTGCATGCTTTAGTAGGTTAATCTATCACATATGACGAAAAAGGGATTGAAAGGAGGAATTTCACTGTCATGACCAGCAGACTCAGCCGGTTTCTATTAAATTCGTTGAACCGACGTTTGTTTATCTTATTGACAATGTTAAATTCAAGCCCTCTAACCACACTTTCTTCTGAATTTGACAATTTTGACTCTTTCTCAAGGCCTCATTCAATGGTCCAAACCAAATAAAATTACATAACTCTAACTTCAGATTAGTAGAATCTAAATTTGGATTTATTGTCGCAGGATCGTATAATGATGAATCGTGTTGAATCTAAATCAGTGTTTCCTTTCAAAGGGTTTAAATAACTTGGATGACAACTGACGCTTTTTTGGAGGAACAGAAAATATTCCTGAAGTGCAAACTAAATTTAACAATGAACTTTCATATAGTAAAGATCACTTTGAAAGAACGCACATTAGGAAACCTTGTGATAGATATTCTGTTTCGCTACCATTCAAACAGAATTTTGAAGAAAATAAAAATTTAGGGGATTCTAGAACTATTGTGTTTAAACACCTTGATCAACTCTGGAGACGTCTAGATCGTGATAACAAATTAAAAATTCTTTACACAGAATTTATTGAAGAAATCTTGCTTTAGATCATATGGAAGAAGTTTTAGAATTTGATGAAATAAAATCTGATGATGGATTCTTTCTTCCACACCACGTCGTACTTAGATCTGACAATCGCGCTCGTCCCTTAGGAGTAGTTTTCAATGGTTCACAAAAAACTTATCTAAATGTCTCACTTAATGATGTTCTGTGTAAAGGAGGTAAAACTCAAGAAGACTTATTTTCTATAATGTTTCGTGCACATAAACATAGTTATTTCTTTAGCTGTGATACATGCCACATGTTTAGGCAAATTGAAATAAATCCCCAACAGAGATATTTTCAGAAAATCCTTTGGAAAATGGGTTCAATCAACCAGTTCAAATTTATAGGTTGAAAGCAGTCACTTATGGAACAACACCGGTATGTTACCCGTCTACGCGAGTTCTAAAGCAACTTTCAATGGATGAAAAAATAATTTTTCAGTTGCAGCTAATGTTGTTCTGCTCGACGTTTACTTGAATGATATCTTAACTGGATGCTCCAGTCTCCATGAACTTGAACTGTTAAAAACAGAACTTATTCGTTTCTTTAAAAGTGCAGGAATGAGCTTGTACAAATGGTGTTCCTCACATGTAAACAGGCGGGCCATGGTGGCCTGGTGGTAAGGTCTCGGCTTCGGAACCGGAGGGTTTTAGGTTCGAGACTCGATTCCACCGAAGAACCGTCGTATGAGGGGGTCTCTTGCACGTTAAATCTGTCAGGCCAAACGTCCTCCCGCTGGTGTGGCGTGGTGTGGAGAGGGGTGCCACTTTAGGTGTCGTCCTCGTCCTCTGACCGTGGTTCAAAATTACGAGGTCCGTCCCAAAATAGCCCTCGTGTTGCTTTAAAACGGGACATTGATATAACTAAACTAAAAACATGTAAACAGTGAGTTTCCTGACAAATTTTGATCAGTTAACTGAACAAACTGTAAAATGGGTGTTATGTGGAATAGTTCTTCAGAACCTTTTGTTTCAAAGTTTCTTTTCTTACCAATTCGATCTTCATGAAGAGAGATGGTCTTTCTCAGATCGCACGCCTATTTGACACTCTTGGTCTTTTAGGACCTGTAATATGTAAAGCCAAATTCTTCATGCAAAAATTATGGCTACTTAAATTAGATTGGCATGTAAAACTACCGGTAGAAGTTTCCAATGAATGGATTTTATTTATCCAATCCTTACCGGCCTTAGAAGAACTCAGGATCCCAAGATTTGTCCCAATAGAGAATCCTGAAAGAATCGCACTTCTTGGATTAGCCGAGGCCTCGGAAAAGGGATTTGTAGCTGTTGTATATGTCTCTGTTCAAGCCAAAAATAATAGCAAAAACTGTCACTTTCTTTGTAGTAAATCAAGAGTAGCACCGATCTAGACTCAATCCTTGGCCTGCCTTCAACTGTCAAAACTAGTGAACAAAGTTGTGGCTGCACTTAAGATTGATCTTCAAAAAATAACTTTTCTTCTGATTCCACAATTTTTTTAAGTTGGATTAGGACTCCACCTCATGTTCTCAAGATATTTGTCGCTAATAGAGTGGCAAAAATACAAGAATTTACTAAAAGTTTTTCATGGCAACATACATAGTCTAAAAATAATCCAGCTGACTACCTTTCCAGAGGTCTGAATACCTCAAACTTATTCAAGGGGGAACTATGGTTGAAGGGTCCTGATATTTCAAGTCTTGTACATGCTGAACATTCCCAAAATTGTACTGATGAAATTCAGAAGGAATTTAAAACTTCTGTAACTAAAACTCTCCAGACCACAACTGAAATTGATTTATTTCATAAGATTGTTTCTGTAACTAATAATCTTTGTAAACTAATTCGAATCATTAGTTATATTTTCAGATTCATCAAAAATGCCAAGTCACCAAGTGATAAACGCATCACTGGGCCTTTAACTCACCAGGAACTTACTGGAGCAGGGATATAGTTATTAAATACTGTTCAAAAAATAGATTTGCCTGTTGAATTTAAAAATTTATTAAAAGGTGAACCTGTACCTTGTAATAACAAAAACTTGCTTCTTTAAATTGTTTCATTGATGAAAATAATATTATTCGTGTTGAAGGTAGATTACAAAATTCATTTTTGTCTTTCAATGAAAAATGTCCTAAAGTGATACCAAGTAAAAATGCTATAACTTTAATGATTATAAGGTATTATCATTATAAATACTTTCATATTGGCTCTAACAATTTGCTATATCCTGTTCGCTGTAAATATTGGCCACTTAATGGTAGAAATTTTACACGCCAAATTGTTCTCAATTGTATAATTTGTTTTAAAAATAAACCTGTGACGTCAAATCAATTGATGGGTAATATGCCCCAAAAAGGGTAACTCCCACTTTTCCACTTAAGAACTGTAGGGTAAATTTATGTGGTCCATTTTTGATAAAATACAAAAGCTAACAAAAAAGTGCACTGAATGAAATTTATGTCTACATATTTGTATGTAGGTTACGAAAGCGATCCGTTTGGAATTTGTCTGATCTTATTTCCCAAGCATTCATTGCCTGTTTAAAAATGCTTTTTGGTAGCAGGAACAAGAGTTCTAAAATCTTCTCGGATAATGGTAAAACATTTGTTGGTGCAAATGTGAAATTAAAAAAATTATGTAAGTTAGTTAAATCTCCCAATGAAGCACAAAATAGCTAGTTTAATGATGAACATATTAATTGACATTTCATTCCTCCCAGATCTTTTAATTTTGGTGGATTGTGGGAATCCGGAGGGAAATCGTTTAAATTCCATATAAAGCGCACAGCGGGAAATTCAAATCTAATCCTTGAAGAATTCATTACTTGCTGAAGTAGAAGCTGTGTTAAATTCACGCCCTCTAACTCCTCTTTCTTCTGAATTTGACAATTTTGAGATTCTTTCTCCAGGCCACATTCTAATTGGAAGACCAATTACCTCTACAACTAAACCCCAATTTATTGATTTTAAGAAGAATACTTTATCAAAATGGCAAAGAGTCACTCGATTATCGCAACAAATTTGGATGAGAGATTACCTAAATAATTTGCAACAAAAGAGTAAATGGAAATTTAATAAATATAACGAGGAAATAGGAACTTTTGTTTTAGTTAAAAGTCAATCCTTTCCAGGTAACAAATGGATCAGAGGTAGAATTGCAAATGTTTTCCCTGGGAAATGTAATAAAATTAGAATTGCTAATATTGAACTTCCTGATAGAAAATTAATTAAAAGAAATATCAGAGATGTTTATATTTTACCTACTGTATAAAAATTGTGCTAATTATTAATTATCATTCTTGTATTATTTCTATATTAGTGTATTTGCATTTATTGTTATTTTTTATATTTCCTTTGATTTAACATGTTTTATTGTATTTTTGTTCTGAAATTCGTATTGTCGTTGAAGGGTTGTAACGTGTGTGTGAGCTATAAGTTGGACTTCTGCCCTCTGGCTGCTCAGGGGTCTTTACCCTCAGAAGCTACTGCAAACCCTTTCCGTGAAAAAAACACGGACACGACAACAACAACATTGTATTTTTGTTCTGAAATTCGTATTCATTTATTTGTTGAAATTAATATTTCAACGGAGGCTGGGCCGGCCTCTTGGCATAGGGCTAGCGTGTCTTCCCCGTGATCTGGGCGTCCCGGTTAGGGCATGATTGTTCTGTGAGATGAATGTGCACCCCTGTAAAAAGGGGCTGTACTAGCGAATGTGTGTGTGTGTCATCTTCATATGATCTAGAAGTCAGTCTTCTATCCTCTGGGTGATGAGGGGTCTTTACCCTCAGAAGCTACTGTACCCCCTTTCCATGGAAACACGGACTCATCATCAACGGGAGCTGGGATGTTTGTATCACGTGACACTTCCTGATTCAAAGTATAGTGTCGCCATGTACATCCGCTTTGAAAATAGGTCACTTTACCAGTCCTACTCATACGGAGTCGACGATGTCACGTTTGACATCGAATCAGATAATATTTCTTACTCAGATAT
>JAPMOQ010002989.1:692550-731420 GCA_026543055.1 Argiope trifasciata
TCTAAAATTTTACATTTCTTTCAAATTTTGATTTAAATCAACTTAGAAAAGTATCTGTCTGACTGTCAGAGTAAAAGTTAAGATAGTAACTAGAGTTAGACAGATAAAAATTGGTTCTCATATTTAGCATTTAAAAAATAAAAGCTTATCTACTTTGGAAAATGACAAGGCTCTTAACCGTCTATAAGTCTGTTCTTTCACATGCATGTAAACACGATATTTCAAAAATGCACGAATAAATGAAAATGGGTATGGAATCTAGTGTGTAAGATTTCAGTTTTATGTCGAATTTCGGTTTGAACCTGCCGGAAAAGGGCATCCAAAATATTCATTCCATTTTCTGGTATTTATGTACTAAACACACTCCATTAATCTTTAGAATTAAAAAAAAGCAACACAAGTTTTACGCCAAGATTGGTATTTCTTAATCATTGTTCGATATTGCCATACAATCAATACTTAAATATCATTTTCTTTTCTATAAAACGAAGCATGCAACTTCTCCGTGTTGAATTCTGAAAATAAAAATCTAAATACTGAGATAGCTGGAGAGCGGATATCAGTTTTTTTCAAACAGCATGCATGAAACACTACTCCCTCTGGTTTTTTAAAAATAATCTTTCGAATAGGGCCCGGTAAATAATATTTTGTCCATTTTTTAAATTTGTCAGTTTTTATTAATTTACTAGCCGCTTTTGGTGACCAGCCAGTATTGATGATCGTTGAAACGTCCAATTAATATTTTATACAACTTGGTATCATAATAGGTTTATCAGCAAAATGCGATATTTATATAATTCACTTCCAGTATTATGTAAGCATTAAGAAGTTTTGTTCACTGTACTGCGTATTTAAGTTCATCAGCCGAAAATATAGCTTCAAAAGTGTAACTTATTTATGTTCCCCCATGTAATTATTACCTCACCCAAAAACTGAATGTAGTCGCGTAAGATTCGACACCAATGGGATACTCTCTGGAGATATCTGGATGGTTTGTCGTCTCTATCTTTCTTTATTTTTTATCTCTATTTTCCTTTTTTTTCCTTCCATTTGTGCCTTTCTAACCGGTTAGATAACTTAATGTTATAGGCACCGGGGGTGCAAGATGGCGTTATTTTATGTTAAGTTATGTACTCTCGAATTTTTTAGCAGCGTCCGCAGAATTTCAATTTTAAATTAAAGTGGAAATAATGAAACTACTATTAATATAAAAATGTGACTGGTGGTTGGTGGGTCCTAATTAAGATAAACCTTCTCGTGTAACATTAATTTATTATTTAAACATATAAGGTTACGTTACACACAAACACAAACAGAGAGTGGACAAAAAAACACGTCAACACATAACGATAACAGAGGCTTAACTGACTCTCTCTCTAAGCACTCGCCAGAGGGCAGCGTGTAATGAGTGAATAATAGTGTAGGGGGGAAAGAAAGTGCTACAAAAACGTTTTTTATGGAATCCAAGCATGTCCTTAAAAAATGAGGATTGAAAACAGAGTCGTTAGGCACTGAAGTCTTATATGCACTACCGAATAATTTTCATAATTTATAACTCAAATAATTATTCAACAAAAATTTCATCGATTCAGTGTAAAATTCAGTATTTATTTTTATTTTTAAAAGGTTTTGAAAGATATCCCAAATAATATTTTATTTTTTCGGTTTATAAATACACTTCAAAAGTTGTTAAGTTTAAATTTTAGTCCTCAGGAATTATATTCTGCAAGATATTATTGAAGATTCAGTTTTTAAATAAATAAATGAACGTTTCTATCTTCCACGATCAAATCTGATTGATTTATTAAGATTTGGATATTACAGTGTTAGAACAATTACTATTTTCATAATCTTGAGTAGTCCTGGATGATTGATTTCTTTGGGATGGTCTATGAAGTGATCTAAAATCGCCCGTTTTCATAGAATAGTGATATTCAAATATTAGTAAGTCGGTCAGCTTTTGTGATTGATTTAGTTTATTGGGGTTCAACTCTTTTTATTTAAAAAACATTTTGTTACATATGAATCACAAGGCACAGGATATAAGTAAAATTGGAAAATTCGTCATTCATCAACATTAATTGATTAAATTAAATGAAATATGATTAGTTCATTTAGATCACATGATAAAGATTTATGTTTGTTGCTAAGGGTGTACAAATTAGCTGTTAGGTTCCAATTAGAGTAGATATCTTGTGTCTATTAAACCATATTTGCCTTAAATAAAACGGTTTAATTGAATTTGTAATATAAGTATTGTGGAAGGTAATAAAAAAAGCTTCCTTGAATTTACTTCTCAAAAAATATCATGTGTCATATTTATTTAATTTCATGCAGAGACGAGCTGAAAATTATAATTTTATATATTTAATCGAAATGATAGTTAACTTATCTTGAATGTAAATATTTTGGGATATTATGGGATATTTTTTAATTTGAGCTTTTGTCGCTATGATGGCAACGGGTTGATAAATGTTAATTTTCACCCATTATTTTGCAACGTGCGAGTGCAGCTTCAGTTTTATTTTTATTTTGTACGAAATAAATTGTTGAAAAATGTCATCGAATTATTTCTCAAAAAATCATTAAAAATGAAAAATTATTTTGTTCGTGATGAAACATGAGTATCATTGAAAGGATTATTTATTGAACTTCAATATGTTATAAAAATCAATTTTATACTGTAATATTTTCGGAAGTTATGACACGACAAAATTTTGCTTAATTTTTAAATAATTAATTTTTTTTTAAATTTTAAAAAATTGCTTCAAGGTGCGCATTTTCGATCCCTAAAGTATGCAGTGTCAAATTTAGTTTCTGTAGGTCGAATGGTTTGATCTGCAGAGTGCAAACACACACATACACACTCATTGAGCGTTATTATAAGTATACATTGTATATTTCATACCATTGGCTTCCAAGTTATGCTTTTTAAAATTTGTCGAGCAAGACTCCATTTCAGTCTTGTATTTTCAAATAGATTTTTCGAGATTTTTTAATTTACTGTATCAAAAATTCAGGCATTTGTTTTATCATGCTTTCAGGGATTAGAATCCAAATTATTGGTTAATGAATATTGGACTAAACATTTAAGAAAAGGTTGAATATCACGGCTTCAAAAATAGTAGAAATGTGAAAGAAGATAATAAAATTTGCGCGAAAAACTCCAAGATATTAGAATCAAAAACATAAACAAAATTATTTTTAAAAACGCAGATTTTATAATATGGATTGGCGATTTTTTCAGTATATTTTAACATCTTGCTGTATGAAAATCATTTACTTCAGATCTATTTTTAACAGATAATTGTGGAATTTATTTTTAAGTCATTCACGCAGAGCAGAATCTAAACTAATCGATGACACGTCAAACAATAAAAATGGTCTAACTTATAAATTTTACGAAAAAATCATAATAAAGTTAATGAGAATTCATTTTTATTAGAAAAAGGATTTTATGTCGATGGTAACAAAATAAAAATTTGATTAGGTGTTATATACATGTGGAAAGCAGCATTTACTATTAAGAAGTCGACTTGTTCTTGATTTATTACATCAAATATTGAATCAAAGGACTTAAAGATAACTGGAAGAAAAGATGTATCAAAATTGTCTTCTCTTAAAATTATCTTAAAATGTTGTCTACCTAAAATTGCAAACATTAACCTAAACATTTTATATTTCTTCGATGACTTTTATCTTATTATAAAGTGTAAATTCAAAATTGTCTTTACAAATATGTGCCAAAAGAGAACTAAAAGTGTTGTTTATCGTAAATTTTTTGACTAGTCATAAATTATTTTTAATTAAGATAAAATTCTTATGGAATTTTAAGGTATTTAATGTAATAATTCGAATGTTGAGTGACGTAAAAAATTATACATGATTTTACTTACAAATGTGTAGAGCAAATAAAAGTCTGTGAAACCCCGGGTATAGAGACTGATGCTTTCAAATGATCTTAATACTTAGAATTTTAAATTACATTTCCTGTTATAACGGTAGCATACAAAAAAAAAGGTATTTATGGCAAATTATTATAACAAGACAGACAACAGTAAAAATAAGAGAGACAGACAAAGATTAAAGGTATTTGTATTTTTCTTTTTTAATATGTTTAAAACAAGAAATGTACATCTCATTCTTTCTTTTGTACACTATACACTCAATAGGCTGATAATTAACAATATTATCTAAAGCACCTATATTTAAAAAGTAATAGTTTATTTCCTCGACCTGCAAATTCCTCCGACCTTCTTCGAAATTTAAACACTGCAGGTGATTCAATGACAAAAGAGCTAGTCACTATAACATTACCATAAAATATATTACACCTTTCAAACTAGAATAATAAACAATGAACCATTTTTCTTTTGTTTTTCAGTTTTAGTTGAAACATGCATCTGATTTTTTTTTCACCAAATATATAGACATGCCTTGTTTTAGTAAATTTTAGAATAAATGGTTGTATGCATACATACATACATACATACACATACATTATATATATGTGTGTAAGATCTTTGACTAGAAGTAAATAAAACAAACAATGCACCCCCCAAAAGAGCTGAACGCAACACTGAAATATAGAGATTAAATTAGACTTCCTGCTCCAACTGTAGATTTTAGCTAGCCAGGAAAAATAAATTATTGCCCCGGCAGAACGCTGTAAGACACTGTTATCCGTGTGTATACTTGAAAGACATTATGGCAGTTTAAAGGATCAGAGACATTTGTTTGTATTACATGAAGACCAATTTTACAATAGGAACCATTTCATCGAGACAAATGCTTAATATTTGTTTTGCTGATTGTATTACATAATTTCTTTTACTCCTGCCAAATACATTGGAATTAATTTACCATTGTAAGGATGGCATTATATATTTCAGACAGCTATGAATTTGGCCCATAGCATAGATTTAGGTCTGAAATATTTGTAATAATGGTTGTGAAATAGATTAAATTATATTTTTAATTGACATAAAGGGACAGAAATTAAGGATCGTTTATGAAGAAATTAAAAATTATTAAAGCTGTACATTAGCCAGTCTATATTTAAGCAACTTTACTCTATTTTTAATTAACGTTCTCAAATTTCTAACAAAAACGAACCTTTTTACAATTCATAGATGAAGTGTTAAAAATATAATGATTAAATTTAACTATTAGATTCTAATTTCAAAAATTAAAGAATTGAACAAAATGTGAGCTAAAAGTATGGTAAATGAAGAGGATATATACATGCAAAAATTGAGATGGTAATGATGATAAATAATATTCAGAATATCAGCTGACTAGAAGTTATTTTTGGTATCTCGAATTCAACAACTTTTGTTTCTTTTAGCTACCAAATATGAATATATTCAATTGTTTGCATTAGAGCAAGTTTCAAAATTAAAGTATTATGAATAATGCCCTTTTAAATTTAAAGCTATATATTCTCATTTATTTTAGCAAATAATCTCTATATAATTTTGCATAGTGATGAAATATGCAATTTTCGATACAATTGAAATAGTTCAAAAATGTTTGTAAAATACTTTTAAAATAATTAATCTAAACTCATATAATTTTCAAGATCTACTTTTATTCTGTGATTAAAAAGCGTATAAAAGAAAAATTAATAAATTAATATTAGGTTTATAGAAAAATGAAATAAGAAAATTCTTTATTCTATTTCTAGAAACCAAGTAAAAGATATTTTATTCAGAAAGAAGTATTGCATTATTAAGGTAATTTTTGAGAGGAAATTTGCTTTAGATTTACAGGAGTATTCTTTTGAACAATTAAGAAATGATACATCGTGATAATTCAGAATGAGTAACGTATCGAACTATTTAAAAATAATCAAAAAATATATTTTTTAAATAAACGTATATATTTTCAACACATTGATATAATACTTTTTCACAAAACTACAAAACAGAATTCACTAATTGAAATAATGGAATTTATCAGCTTAGAAGCCTAAAATAATCTTTTGAATTATTATAAAAAATAAAAGGATGTAAACATATAAATATAAAATAACATGAGTAGGAATAGCATTTTTTTAAGAGTGATGATTTTGCAGGTTATTTTACTGAAAAGAACTTTGATTAATTACCATTAAACACATGAATGACACAATACGTTCGATATCCATCTTTTATCGTAACTCTAAAACGATGAAATGGCTCTTATTTCAAATATGGCCTGCTTATGTTCACCTCACCGCTCAATAGCCGTGAACACGGATTTAAATGCCATCACGAGCTACACCACGAAACCTCTCATATAGTCAAAAAGTATTTAGGATTTATTCATTTGATATTCAAAAATGATTTCTTATACCTACTTTTATCAATTGAATTTTTGATGAAAGGTGCTCTAAGTTCGAATTCTTAGAAGAATTCGTTCTTTTTTTTTATATATATATGGCAGGTTAAGGTCACTACAGTTTTCTGTTAATTGTTGTGGTGAGGTAGAGAGACTATTATTTAACTGGTATAGCTGCCTTTTTAGATTTTAAGAAACCTTCACA
This sequence comes from Argiope trifasciata, assembly GCA_026543055.1. Taxonomy (NCBI): domain Eukaryota; kingdom Metazoa; phylum Arthropoda; class Arachnida; order Araneae; family Araneidae; genus Argiope; species Argiope trifasciata. Next base: position 699,077 of record JAPMOQ010002989.1, read on the forward strand.
ACTTTCCTACTGCTTAGAAAGGGAGCAATAACTATGGGAACTGAATGCGTATGTAGGTGTGAATGTGCATTAAATCTATCTTTAAATCAGTAGGTTAATCAGAAAGTTATGCCTTAAATATATCAGCTGACACTGATGAATAAGATTCATACCTTTTTGGACTCCAGTAACTGCAATAATTTTACAAACTCTATAGTTTGGATTTTTTTAAAAAGAAATCAACTGCTGCAATAGAACGTCGGAAAAATTGAACAACTCTACAATAATTTTAAAACTGTTTCTTACATAGCACTATTCAACAATACACCAACAAAGAGGTTACAAATATCTTTTCAATATATCTTCCTATTTTAAAGAAAAATCTTACTATACAAACATGTTACGAATATTTTGAGCAATAAATATGTTCTTCAATCACAACGATATTTCTTTTTTTTTGAAAACCTTGTGATATATTGAACTTATCAATTAATAGGACTTTATACAAAAATTCTTTTTGGCTAACGTACTGGAAAGTTGGATGTTTTTTTGACATTTTTGTAGCTCTCGATACATTAATTATCATCGAGACTCTTTTATCACTCTACAGTAAATTGAAAATAAAGTTATTTTTATATTAAAATATTCGAAGAAACCTGTCTCTATTCTATAGGAGTGATTAAGAGCTGAATTGCCTATTAGCTGTAAAAATTAAGTAATGACAAACATGTTTGGAATGGATCAAACTAAAATTACTAAACAGGCGATATTATAAATACAGTGATAGCATTAAAAAACATTTTTGTTATTAATAGGAATGTATACATTTCTGATGTATTTTTGTTATGGTATTCCTATTTGTATAACTTTATATATTTCTCCGAGCACTTAGTTAAGCTCTACAAGCTGGTTTACTGTTCTCCTCCTGTGTCAGAACGAACGTAGAGTTATTACTAACAGAAAAACCAAGTAAATGGCTTGTTAGAAGTAGTGGGCTGTTCGGTAGTTTAATCATTATATAGTGTCATAAAAGATGGTCATATTTGTGTGATATCAATTGATAAAATATCTAGATTAAATGAAGAATAGAATCTGCAGTTTACTTTTTGTAATTAAAAGTAATTCGATAATAGATACTGCTTGTATTCGGGCACGGAAACCTTAGTTTTTGATTTCACCAAAATAGGGATGGCTTACCTGACAGAGAACTCAAGAAAAGCTTTTCCCTTCATTGCATATTACGCCTTTTCTGAGTAAAATTGTCCATAAGTGATATGCGATATTTTCTGAAACAGTTGATGTATTGAGAATTATTCCAAATGAAGTTTATTCGATATTTAGTTTCAATCAATTGCTTTTGATGTATTTAAATTAATCTTAGAACTTTTTTATTATTGTTATTTGTATTTATTATTCCAATCGAAAAAAATAGATCAATAGCATCAGTCGAGTTCACTGCTTTTAATTTCATAACACTTTGCGATCGAATTTTAATTTGCATTATGCCATGAACAAGAATCAATATAGATTTATTTAGAAAAAGGCATTATATTAATTCTATTTAAAGTAATATTAATTTATTTTTTAATATCGGTTTCAATAAATTTCTCAAAATATATTGCATTTGAAATTCGACAAGACAATATTGTTTGCTAAAACTAAAAATTAAAAAAAATATTCGCAAAACAGAATTTATATCTGTTTAATAAATAATTGTTACAAAATGAATGGTGACTTAAGGGTAAGAACAGTAAATCAGACTTTTGTAATTATTAGGTCGTTCTGACTGTCAATTTTTCGTTGAAGTTCGACAGTTGTTCTAAGAAATGTGCCTCCCGAATTAATTTTATCTTTTCCACTTCTGCAACTATTTTTAGGAGAAAAAAGGGGCTGTGGCTGGTATTGGCGCCATTTTGAGGAATCACACTTGCCATCAGACCCTCTCAATTTCATCTATAAGAACTGAAATATAACGTTTAATCATATCTGTGATCGATTTCAGAAAAACTTTTATGTCAATATTAGGCTTCCCTCATGTTCTAGATAGATTGCATTTTGTCTTTTTTCAAAAGAAAAAAAAAAAAGGAAAGAAGTTAATATTTGTTTTTGGGCTATCTAGAAATAATTCATTAATTGCTGACAAGACCTCTTGAAAGCGACATTGCAAACATGTGAACATTGACTAGAGAAGAAATAATTTTGACATTGGAAATTTTTTGAATTCATTCACAGATTTATTCGAAAATTTCAATGATATACATATTAATGATAATATTTCAATGTGTAAATAGGGTTATTATAAAAAAATCTTGAGCTCCGAACAGTTTCTATTAGTTTAACATCATTAGTTTCATTTTTATAAATTTGAGCGTTTCAAATAGTGGACGACAGTTCCTCATCACAAATATCTTCTATTTTTTTATTTAACACAAATTAAGCACATAAAAATGCATTAAAATGTAATTTTATGAAATTTGTTGACTCCTAACTTTTAACACGCAAAATCTTTAATTCTAAACAATCAGTTTAAGTTATGTCTACATCATTTGTATTTAAGCGTTAGCCATTTTGTTTCCTTTTGAAATTGCAATAATTTTAAGTAATTTTTTACTTTTAAACTTGCTATCATTATAAATAGATTTAAAAAAACTGCATTTTCATTTTTTTCAATGAATTATCATATAGTATTTTATTTTTTAAAACAAAATGTCAGTTATTGCCATTTTAAGGTAGAATTGTTTGTATAATCATTACAAAATGCATTCATTTTTAAAAAGGACCAATAGTTCAAATAAAAGTTGTCTTTTAGATTATTTGTATAAAGTTAAAAACCAGTACTATAATGACTTTTTAATAAGCTTTTAAACGATTAGAATTTTTTTTAAAGCAAAAGTTTAACAAATTCCCATTGTAAAATTTTTCAAAATTTATATTTCCATTAAATTGTTTATTTCTAAAATGCATACTCATCGAAATTTTTTCGAATAAATTATTTAAATGATTTTATTAAAAAAACTAATATAATTAGCTGTAAGTCATTTCTGTTATTATTTCAAAGAGTTTTCATTCTTGGAATTCTATTTCGAACTAAATTAGGTTTTATGTACTTCATAGATTTCAAATTTTGTAATTATTAGTTAGTTACTGAAGGGTAACTGAAATACACAATCAAAAGATTCTTTTTCTTAATGATGGCCATTAATTTTTATAAATAATTGCTGTTGATGTTCCTACAAATAAAAAATCTGTTTTATTTGGCATTTAATTTTAATACTGGTGTCATTTATAATATGAGCATTTCTTGATAGCAAGTTTTTTGATAACTTTAGATGAATTGAAATGTCCAGCAGAATGACCCCTTAAATTAAATTACTCGGGAAATAAAAACGAAGAGAATGTTTCGTTTTTAAATGACTATTTTTAAACGAAAAATTATTATATTTCAATAAAGGGAATAAAATATGGCATATATTGCTTGATTGTTACTTTTAGTCAATTTTATTTGTCTTCAACTTAAAAAAATTAAGCTGGCTAAATTCTACTGGTAACAAAAGTTGCATGGCAAAATAATTTGAACTTAACTAAAGAATGTAAAAGGTAACTTCAAAACGAAATAAGCATCAAATTCAAATTTATTTAAAAACTGAAACTCAATGATTTCAATTTTTTGAATTCTCCTCCCCCCCCTTTTTTTTTAGCTTTTAGGCTGGAAGTTATATATTTAGAATTACAAAACCTTTGTTCATGATGGGTATACTCAACACAAGTTATTTGAATTTTTTATAATGAAACTATTTATGATGGGCAATAGAAAATAAATAAATGATAATACAGAAGATAAAATATTCAGAGAGAGCTAGTTTCAATTTTTATAAAAAAGATTATTTTGCTATAAAATTTTTAGTGTTGAAAATCAAAATTTGAAATGAATTAAATTAAGTCATCAGAAAGCAAGCATTATTTTTTCCCTCTAGAAAATTAAACAACTGAAGTATAAAAGATGTATTTTTGATGATAAATAGAAAATCTATGGAATTATTATATTAAATCTATTATATTAAAAATCATAAAAAAATCAAACAAAATTGCAGAATTAAATTTAATATTTTTCTGCAGAAAACAAATTGTTCTAATTTTTAACTAATATTTTGATAGTAGCTATTTTTGTTCAGTGCGAACAAAGGAATTTTTCAGGAACTGCTTCTTTTGCTACCAGTATAATGCTTGGCCAGCCGAAAAAGACGGATAATTTGAATCTCTAATAGTTAATTGAATTCCATATGAAAAAATAGGGATGTCGGATAGTCGAGAACAAATATACCTTATAATAATTTCTAAGGTCCCTCTTTTCCAGCTGGCAGAGCAATACTTCCTACCTCAAAACGACGGCTGTATCGAGAGATAATGGCAGAGTGCAGACTTTTAAATCGCTAATGAAGTAGCAAGAAAACAGATCTGCACGCTATGAAAAAGGCTATGCTATATTTTAAATAACTTTTCTCTATCATTATATTGTAGTTAATATTCATAAATACATCAGAAACAACAACCGATCGCATATTTTGCTGCTCTGAGAAGATAGTTGCAGTAGCAGGAAAGGGGGCACTTATTTACTGCAAATTGAGCTCAGTGACTTCTAGTTTCACGAACAAATCTCTGTTCTGGTGCACTTATTTCTTGGTTTATTTTATTTTCAGTACACAAATCACAGACTTTTCCCCTAAGCAACGATTTGCCACAAAGTCTGAAAATCAGAACCCTTATGTCAACCATCAAGTAACTGGCATTCCGTTGCCATTGCTATCGAAAATTTGATAGTCTTTAGCAAACAACAAACGCAATCTCTATACTGAAATGTTTGACCAGAAAAGCATCTTTCTTTTTTGATTAGGCGGACAGAATGATTCTTCAAATCCAGGTTTTCAAAATTTAATTAAAAGACCAAAGGAATTTTCTCAAAGAATATTAGATCACACGGCACTAGAAAACCTTACATGCTTGCAATTTCATTTTCAAGCATAAGTTTTCATTTGCCTAGCTAAGTCAAGACCTGACGAGTTAAGAAACATGCATACTTTTTTCATTCTTATAAATCATATCCTAACTTTGCCAGTCCGTTTGCTCTTTCAAATTTCGAAAATCAATCCTTCTCCTTTGCATTTTTTTTTCAGCTTTGGAAAGACTAATCAACGCAAGCTGCTGCTTTCTCTTATGTTTCTTTTTTATATTAGATTTTATTTTTGGCAGTGTTCAAACTTTTTGATTGTTCATTCTAAGAGATAATTTTCCTTTGTTTTTTGGAAGAGAAACCCAGTTTGAAGAAAACATTCTGTCCGCCCTGAATGGGCTCAGTAACAATTTGAATTTTCCTAAAATTACAAAGGCATTGGTGACAGACGATGTTAACATTCCAGAGGAGGCTTGGCGAGTCCTGAGGAGGTGCAGTGGTCCTTCTTATATAGAGGGGCATTGCTGTCATAGTATTGCTGTTGTTGCTGTTGGTGGTGGTGATCGCGCCCTTTGACCGGATGGGGAAGAGTAGCGGACCTGTCCCCTTCCCCCCTCAGCTTCCAGACTGGTGATCCGGCCTTGTCGTGGGCCGCTTGAACATATACCAGTCCTCCTTTACCAATGGAATTCGAAGATCTCCCTAACCGTTGCTGGTGTTCTGAGTCCGATCGTTCCGAGGCATCCATATCATCCATGCCATCTGTCACCGTCTTGCTGCGAGGAGTGTGGAAGTTCTGCTGATCGAGGTTGTCATAAGTCTCGGCCATCACCTCTTGTTGATCCATGTTGCCGGCTGAATGCCTCTGTGTAGTCTTAGGCCGTTTCTTGCCACTCAATGTCCGGGCCATACTGACCGGGTTGGCACTGGATTCACCCCCAGATCGCCTCATCGTGGCGCTTCCTCCTCCACCTGACTTGTCTTTGGGAATGGGCTTGTTCACAGGCACTGTCATATTACGCACGCTCTCTCGGATGATTTGCCGGATGGTGCGAAGGAAGGCGTTTCGAAATTCGCTGGTACTAGAACAAAAGGAAAAAAAAAAGAAAACAAAAGGATCAAATATTTTTAGATTAGAGTGAGCTGGAACCCATGAAAAATCAATGCACAAATTTTAATATTGCCGTACGATTTTAGTAATTTTGATATCAACGTCAGAACAGAAAGTAGCTGAAAAATATGCAAACTCTGTTTAAAACTTTTCATTGTGATATAGATTATGACATGAGAAGCAACACTTTCACAATTTGCCTAAAATTACCGCCAATTTCATCTGACAAATGTGTCAGGAGAAAACTTAATGATTTGAACATTTCTTTAAAAATAAAATTATGCTGAAGGGAATAATAAATACCTAAAAACTTTATGCAATGCAAACATTTTAAAATTTTAATACAATTAGACTGAATATTTATGCTAAGATCAACGCACTTACATCTACACATAATTTTACCTTTGACATTTACACATTTCTACAATTTTGCATCTGAAATAAGTGACGCGTACAAAAATCTGACATAAGCTGACCTGTTAGATAGCTGGTAGATCTTCTCTGATCTCCTTTGCAGCTGCGACCTGAGGTGAATGAGCTCCCAGAGAAAATGGGAATCTCCCTCCTTTACGCACCCTGCTCGTACTTGTACCTCCGTCACGGGGATGAGAACTTGGTAACGGATGATTTCGACTTCTGTTGAGCCACTTTTACTGGAGCCACCCTGCAAATCAACATCCACTATTGACAACAGCAAATCCATTCTAATACAAATGAAAAGATGTTTCAAAAGAATCCTAGCAGAATCGGAAAATTGACGGGATGTTGTTGTATGTTGGGAAGGATGTATTTAATGGGCATATTTAAACATGAAAGCCAATTTCTATGAAACTTATTTATTTCAAGAAAGAGGATGCATTTGCCACTTCTTTCCACATGAGTAATAAATCACAGTAGCAAAAGGTTAATTAAACTGGACTCATTTTTTTCACAATGTCTTTTTATTATTATGTATGAGTTTTATATTCTAAAAGAAATCTGCATAAATAAAATGTTTATCCTTATTTTTTTGCAATTATAAATCACCCATTTTTTGTCTACCCTGAAATTTACTTTTATGATTCAAATTTTTGAATTCCGTTAATGCTTGTACAATTCATCAGAATCAAGCAGCTCCTGAATCTTTTTTTCATACACCCATATCTATTTCGATCCGATTTGTCAGAGATTTCATATCTAGGGATTTCTCATAATACAGAATAAGTTAAAGACAAAAAAATGAAAGGTTGTATTTGAAGAATAAAAAATACAAATATGTAGATGGCTTAATATACAAAATCAATTTCACTTATTCTTAAAGAAGACATACTTTCAAAAAAGACATTTCTCTCTTTAATTAAATTTTTATAAATGATAAATAATAAAAAATGCTCCAATATTTTCTTGACGATATGCACAAAATATATTTTTTTTGCTCATTTAGAAGGAAGCAATAGGAATTTGATGTTTATACTGACAACACCAATCACTGCAAAATAATAAATTTATGACTTCCAAACTTCTGTTTACTAAGAATTAACACATTTTTAAAAGCATCTGATTTTGAATGATCGTTTCGAATTTTCAAAATTACTTTTTTTTTCTACCTAAGATACTCGTACTTACTTTCCTGCTTTCATATAATGCGAAAAGTAATGCTACAATGTAAATTAATTTTTATTAAAATATGAAGTTTTAAAATCTTTTTTGCTATTCTGCAAAATGTTCTACGCATTAAAAAATATTTTAAAAGGCAGAATGGCTTGTATTCGTAAAGGTCAAGTGCCATTCGCTGCAAGTTTTCGACCGAAACTGTTGTAAAACGTCAACTGAAGAAGTTACCATGAGTTTCTTCTTCTGTCTGATCCTCTCCTTGCAGAGAAAAACAACAGCCGCCTTGAAGACGAAGCACATGGCATGCAGCTCCAGACCCTTCTTGATCTTGCCCAGGAACTCGGAGATGTTGAGCCACTCCACTCCGCCGTAATACAGAAGCTCGCCGGGGCTCAAGTCAACATGCTGTAAAATAAAATTATACGTTATTAGTAGACAAACAAGAGTAATTCAACTCAATAGTACAGGATACCAATTGAAAACACTATAGTGGCTATTCCATTAATTCAAACGACACGGAAGTTGATTACAAGTATTTCAAATGATGTATTCATTTTTAAACGAAAACAAAATAAAAATTTCAAAGATAAAAAAGGCATCTCCTTTTACGTATAATATATAGAGTATTCCATATATATAAAATTTGTGTAGTAAATTTTATCTTTTAGGCAGCTGCATTATCAGAAATCATCTGGTGTTGTATCAAATCATGATGTCTCCTTGTCAATGAAAGTTTATCCAAGAAACAAATATTAAACAATTCAAATGGAGAAAAATGCATCCTTTTTAACGATTATTATAACCTAAATTTCCAGACAATCTCAAAATTTGACTATCGGCAGAACATTTTACTGTAGCCCATTAAAGGGGTAAGTTTGAATCTCTGTAAAATCCACTAAAAAACTATTATTATGTAGCCTTCCAATAATCTGTTATTTTTCATGCAACATGCGTTGAAACTTTTGTGTATGTTTTTTTTAAAAATGACATTCAAAGTTGCATAACTACGTAATTTAGCACAATGTGACAAACAATTTGTCTCAAAAATATAGGACATATATAATGTATTCAAAAGAAATTAATTTTACACCAATAACGTTCTTTAATAATGTATAAATAAATTTAGAATATTATTTAAATGAATAGAAACGAAAACTTCTGTCATAATATCTATTGCAGCACATTAACGTACCATTTAGCTTTACACAAACACTATTTAGTTCTCTAAAAGTGTAGATTCCTAAAGAAGTAGTAATTAATGAATGAGAAGATTGTTATGTTAGTTGTTTTAATTTGCATCAATTTCAAATATTGAATTGGTAATGAAAATATAATTAAATTAACAAGTTTTATTGAATTTAAGAAACTTTAAAGCTTGTAGCTATGCAGTGACTGATAGCTAAAAACTGTTTATATTTTGATTAAACCAAATAGTAAATACAAGGAGCAATTATGAACGCCAAAAATAAACATGTATTTGTCAATTCTTTACATTTTCATAGAATTACAGAATGATAAATCATACGTATATCGTCTACAATGTAGAAAATATTGAAGTGAAAAAAAAATAAAAGAAGAAAGTAAGCCAAGTTTTTAATTTTACCCTTTTAACAATGTTTCAAGCTGTAACTATGTTTATAAACAAACAAAGTGTCCACTCTATTCATAGTTCAGCAGCTAATACTTAAACGTCAGAGTCTGCGTATAATTCTTGGTGGAAAATACTTCAAATGTCGTAAATACTTATATTTTATGTCAAAAATTGAACTACTGAAAAAATTACGAAATCCAAATTTTTATGCCGAACCCTGATTTTATTAGTCACAATCAACAAAACATTTTTTTACCAACTAATACTTTAAAAAGAAACAGCTCTACTTTTTACGGCCACAATTGATCACGTAACGAACTTTTAAGCATCACTATTTCAGATAATTTCAACAGCTACCTCAATTAAGAGTATTCAGCCTACGGATTTTGTTTCCTATAGGTAGTCATTGATTGGTCTAAATTGAGGAATTTCAAAGCTTCATAACTCGATCAGCCTCGATTGAGAATAAGATAAAATTTCTATTTAAGACGTTAAAATACCATAATTATTTCTTAAAACTTGATGAATATGAGAACTGTATAACAGTTTAAAGCTCGTAATATCTTTAGCAGCTGAAATAACTTGAAGTACGGTTCTTTACATCGTTTAGAACTTCTTCTATTTGGAAATTTATGTTTTTTGAATATTAACTGCTGGACTAAAATTAGAGTAGACATTTTGTAATAAAAGATGATGCATTAATTTCATTGTATATTTCCCAACAACCTTTAAGAATATATACCAATAAAAATACAAATCGTGTATCAATCAATAATTTCAAAGATAAAAAAAAGGGAGTTCCTGGCCCTTACCTGCCTAGAGCTCTTGTAATGCTGCCTGGAGAGGTGATCGAAAATGGCGCCGTATTCTTCATGAATCCTCTGCATCTCGTTGATATGCTCTGCTACCCGTTCCATTCCCTTCAGGGCCTCTGCAAACATACAAGATCTCAGACTGCATTCTTTCTTACTTTTCTGAGGATGTATGTTAAAATAACAATTTTGAAAAATTGTAATGCAAAGCTCAGACGTTTGTCATAAGAATATTTTATATGCCACAAGTTAATCTAAATTTAAAATCTTAATATTCTTTAGCTTTACTTTTAGTATTCATATAAAATTACTTTAAAACACAAATGTTACGTAAAGAATGATCCACAAATTTACAATTAAATTATATTTGTTGAAAATGATTGAAGTATAAAAATAGTATATGAAGTTTGTTTAAAGTATTTGATAATAAGATAGCAGATCAGTAGAAAAAGTATTAAAAGTTAAAAACATGCCAATGAAAAAAATATTCGTTTGCAAGCTTAACCAATTTTCTAATTTTTACTTTTGAGCATTTTATTCTAGTAATACCATGCCCATTATAATTATTTATTGCCAATCGAGATTTATTGTTAACCAGTAGTACCCACACGGCATTGACTGTGGCATTGCATCAAAGGTGAAGACAAAACTTTCTCTAGTCTGGCAACCCTATTATCTTCGAAATTTATCTCTGGGAAAAATATGGTGCAAGACCCTGGTTGACGGGCTGATAAGTGGGGGTGGGGGGAGGGTTAAACTCCTGTCGTACCCTTCCTTAAGTTCATTATTTCTCTGATATTCGCTACACGAACGTGTCATCCCTCTTTATTTTCCGTATCGCACAACGAAGAAAGTTTTTTGGCATTTTATATGTTCCGGCCAAGGTTGGATTTCCTTCCTTTGGGCATAATGAGATTTTAATTGAATGATTGAAATGAGTAGAGAATGGGATTTTTGCAACAGTAGTTGTTATCCCCTAATTCCAAAAGAGTTCATTCAATAAATGTTGACAAGTTTCAGGAATTGGAGAAGAGTCCGGAGATTTTGCTTATTAGAAATAGCCTTTTGAATGATCATTATAACGAGACTTGAATCGCTGTTTGAAGTCAGATGTAAACAAAGAAATGTATCGCATATGCGAAGCACAGCTCTTGCTATTTGCACATGCTCGGAATAATTAAAATAACAAGTGTAAAACTCCCTTTATTATTTTGATATGACTTTAATGCACTAAAACCTTTCCCAGTAAATGTTTTACACAATGCCATAAATATCTCCAATGTTCGTTAACTATTTCTCCAATTTCACATAAACAGATGCTGAAGTCAGGAGACTTCATTTTATACTCTGTATAGATATCTCATAATAGGCAAGTTTACAAGGAGAATTTGTATCTAACAGGAAATATATTTGCAAAAGAAGAAAAGAATATTCCCTTTTTTTTTAGTAATTTTTTTATATTACATTCTATTGTATTATGCATGTGCTAAAATCACAAATTACCACTTTACTTATTTCTTAGTAGGTTTTTTTACTGTTCTAAAGAATATCTTTATAATTTTTATAGTAAACACACATAGTTAAATTTCTTTTTATACTAAATTCAGCATTAGATCCTTTTTTAAAAAAATCAAGTTCAAGCATTTTTCAGAAAGTGGAGGGGGCTGGGACAACGACAGACGGTTGAGTTTAGATTGAATCATTACTTTAAGGCAATAGAAATGTTGTTTTTTTGGACCCAATTACACTTCAAAACACAATCACAAGTTGGAGACTGAACTGGTATGCCCTTTGCACAGTTTCACTCTGTTATTGAAATTTGATGACGTTAGATATAACATAAAAATATTTGCGCACAAGCTCAAATTTACAGCAAATCCTTGACGGAAATGAGCATCAAACTTAGGACCACTAAACCTCGATGCCGCGGCTCTGCTACGAGATTCATGCGACACTTCCTCATTTCAGTTTCAACAAGGTTCTTACCCGAGAGGTGTAGGTGCTCTTGCGAGTTGGGGTCGGTGAGATGCTTGAGCTGCTGCAGAAGTAGCGGGTACTTGAGGATCCTCTGGATGGGCTTGATGAGGTAGGACTCGAGGGAGAACGAGTGCTGGCCCTTCGGATTCCGAGACTGCAGGAACTCCAGTAGGGCTGAGTTGCTTTCTCCAGCAGCCGGACATACATGGTCCTTATTGCGAAGGCCTGTTTACGAGAGGAAGGAGGAAACGGGTTAAATAAAAATGTATCAGTTAAAAATCCATCAGTAATAGTAAAGATAAACAAGTAAGCATTGTAAAAAAAATCATACCTTTACATTTACTTGGATGTAAGACTTTCTGAGCTTTCGAATGACTAGCACAAAAGGAACTGTACAATTTGAACTGATCGGCATAGTAGAGAAAAGAATTTCCCAGAGCGAACAAAACATTCTGAAAAGACAAAGAGATTTCACTTAATTTTTTGATATGAGGGATAAAAGAATTTTATAAAACAGGGGAAAATAAAATGGTAATTTTAAAAGAAAAAAATGCATTTATTAAAAGGAAATGTCTGAGAACGTAAATTTTGCAATGGTATGTTAATTTAAATAACGTTTAGTAAAGAAAGGGCTGGATAAAGCACTTTAATTTTATTTGTTATAATTCTGATAGTTTCAGATGGAGTAAGTCGTAGATTTATTTTTTGTACTTCCATAATTTCATTTGTAAAAATATCAAAATATTCAAGTTTCTGAGTGATTTTTTTTGTATCTTTCTTTGAAAAATTAAATAGAATATTTTTAATAAATCATAAAGAATATAATAAGAAATAAAGTTTTTGGTCAAAAGCTAATACACCCACCGTTCACCCACTGGTGTGGAGGGGAGGGGGGGATGGTAGTGCAGATGTCGTCCTCGTTATCTGACCGCGGTTCAAAATTACGAGGTCCATCCCAAAATAGGGTTGTTTTACAACTGGATATTAATATAGCTAAACGGAACAAACTAAAACATACACCAAATATTGTCACAAGCTTGAAGCAAATTATTAATTTCAATTAAAAGGAATAAATTGATTGGATGATAAAGAAATTTTTCACATCTTATAATTTCTTAGTAATTTAAATGCTAAAATTTATTTTATTTATCACTATTCTTTAGTTTTTCTTTTTTGCAAAAGTTAATATTTTTTTTTGCTTTCATTTATATTTCGATCTATTCAATATGACTTTTTAATTTGCATAATGTATTATGATCCGTCCGGCATATATTAAGACAGTAATTACTCTTAAGTTTATGTTCTTTTCTATATGTAAATTACTTTTGATTCTCAAGTGGGAGTTTTCCTCTTAGTGCAGTAACTTAAAAAAAAAATACACATTGTTGTAGGGTACGTTGGTTCCGAAAATATTTTTTCACTACTTATTTAATGATATGATATTCAACTAAAGCACATAGTTAGAATAGGTAATTATTTAATAACAGGACGTCATTTTTGCAGTTTGAAAAGCTGAAATGAGTATATATTTATAATAAATTTTGAATGAAAAAACGTAAAAATAATTGTTGAAAAGGTAGAAAATAATTCAAAATATCAAACAAAAAATTATAAATATGAGAAATAAAAAGATGATTGTCCTTCATACTTAAGTTTAATGCTTTAATTAACATATTCGAGGTCAAAAATTTCACTCTGCAGAATTTGTGTTTTGAATCCAAAATTGCAATTTCATAGTTGCATTTACATAATTTTTGATGAAATCAAATATAATTTCTGGAGTGTTATTCTAAGTTTTCAAAGAGTTTCAAAAACACCCCTATTCCAGCAATGTCTATAACTTCAAGTTTGCTAGCAACCACTTTCCTCTTTAAAAGTACTAAAGAAGCCTAAAGTGGGCACTTCTTAAAAGTAGAGCTATTTCTGTAGCAGGAGAGTGTATTTTTTCGTCTAAGTGGCGATCTGTTTTTTATATATAATACATCAGAAGTGGACCATAAGAAAGTGTTATCTGTTCACTTATACTGATACCCTAACGAATTTTTCTATCATATTTTTAATGGAAAAATTCTAGAGCAACTTTTTCAAACGGTATATGTATTTGTAACAGATTCAAACAACAGCTATTTCTGAAGAAAATAATTTTATCCATTTTCTTTGGTGAAATATTTTAATTTTTAGCGAAAATGATTTAAAAAAAATACTTCGTAACAAATATAAATAAAGCTATAAATAAAAATTAATTATCTTGAAACGGTTTTGATAATTGACCTTTTATAATGAAATGCAGCATGAACACAATGAAGTAAGAATAAAAACATTTTTTCAAAGTGTAAACAAAATCCAAGTTAATTTTGATGTAGAACATTAAAAATGTTTCTTAAAAACAATTTGTTACAATTATAAATTTAAAAAAATTATAATGGTTATTAACAATGTTATAAAGAATTCAGAAGTGAAAAAAATTCTCTGCTCAATTTATTGTATCCTTTATCCACAATGCTTACAGAAATAAGTGGAAGTGGTCTCGCATTTCTATAAGCATTCTTGCATTTTTTAATAAAGGAATAATCCCTCTACCTCATTTAAAATAGTGGAACTTGGATGTGTTTGTGAAAGGCTTGAACGGCACTCACGAACAGTATTTGCTAAATATCGCGTTCGGCGTAAATTCAGCATTTTTACTGAATATATTGAGTGGTCCGTGGTGATTTTTCGGGCTATTAATTCCTTGATGCGGATAATAAGATCTAAAAATTGAATTCGTTTTAGACACGTTTTTACTAACCTAACGAATTACGTTCATATGATTATGAAAGAAAAGACAAAAAAAATGGCGTTTTTAGTTTCAAATTAGACAGTTATTTAAACTTAGATGTTAAATCTGTGTACCAAATTTTATCTATCTATTTTATTTATTCTTTGTTTTGTAGTTATTGCGTTAACTAAAATTTGGACAGTCTACATCCCCTGACAGATTTCATTTAAAATTCGTTGCAAATTTGTTATTAAGTCCATGTACCGAATTTCATTTTTCTGATCGAAGCATTGTTGAGTTATCATATTCACAGATATTCAGAATCAAAGGAAAACAATGTATTTTTCGAACTTGGAGAGGTTTAAAACTTTATCAAAATATAAAGTGTGATTTTTTAGACGATTATAATATCTTCTCTATATTTCGTATATGAGAAAGTAAGAATGAAAAACATATATGTTATTTAAAGGGATTACTTTTATATGTTATTTAAAGGGAGATTTCTGTCCGGAATGAGACTTAGCATATTAAGAGTATCATTTATTAAATTATCAACATGCCTATTACCATGCGAAAAACGCGCACTTCACAAATGTTGTATGAATCACGCATACTTCACACGGAATATTTTCCTTTTTTATCTGTAGCGTAGTGACAGTGCATGCTGCCTATGCAAATGCATAATAACTGGCAAAACATTACTTTCCGAATGAAATAAGGTACTTGAATTGATGATTTATTCTTTTTTGTCGTTGATTTATTGCCATTTGCCGAAATTGGACTCATTCAAGAAATTTTAGAATGAATTATCCTCTTCATTTAATTAGCATATTACCCATTATATACCGAACTAAAATTTGTAGTATGAATAAATTCATATTCTTTTTGCTCTTTTCTATGTTATTCGTAGAATATAGATGCGAAAAAATAGGAAGAAGAAAACACATTCGTGCTCTAGATTAAGCAAAAATCGAGATAATATGGTTGCTTCATGTAATCTGAGTTATCGTCCGACACACTTGTTTCACATTAAAAAATATTACATTTGGCAGCTTTAAAAAAAAGATTTTTCAATACACGTTACATTAATATTTTGTTTGAATTCGTATGTTCCTTTCACATTTCCCAATAACTAATTTTTCTGTGACCTCGCAGCTTCAAAAGATTTTTTGTATTGTACTGATTAAATAGTTAAAGTGCAAGATCCAGTCAATTCAATGAAAATAACCTTCAAACTTTTGCCATAGCTTCTGTATTAGTAAAATTTTAGTATTGCCAATGACGATGCTATATGGCAGCAACATAAAGGTTCTTCCTACTTGGATTGGCGGGATTTTTTTTTATTATTCTTTATGAATTTCTAATCACAAATTAAATCAACTGTTTACACAAATTTCGATTGAAATGTAAACAATTTTTACTCATAAAATAACAAATTTTCATAAATGGATTAAGCATAACATTTACGATTATAAAAAAATCTTTGATAATGATTAGCAATGACTCTAATAATTACTACCATTGAATTATCCACAAAAATCCTAATTTTGAATTAAAATAGCTATAAAATTTCTTCTTGGATTTATGAAATAAGTTGGAATCGCGCATAAACAAAGGAACGGTCATTGATTTATTTACTATATAGGCAAGAGTCCCAACACTGAAATTCTGTTTCTCAAAAAATCTAAAGAAACATTGTTCTAGTGAATATATGCAATCTAAATTTGTCCAAGATTTCAAAATACTTTTTTGCTTTTAATGATTCTAATTTCTGTTCTTATATTGAGTACTTAAATAATATATGCAGAATTAAAATTAAATTCCGTAGATGCAATGAAATTAATAACATAAAAGGAGTCTATACTAACAAATACTACACTATGGACGAAAAATGCACACTGATTATTCTATAATATATAATTATAATTTATAATAGTTATTAATTCAATTATTATACTGGAGAAAATTAAATTTTAAGTATAAACCTATTAATCACTTAAAATGGGTGAATATTTCTGGAACAATAATAAATATTAGTGGAACGAAATTTTAAAATAAATCTTTCACTTAAAACTAACCCTCTGAGTTGAAATAATGATTACACTCTAAA
Organism: Argiope trifasciata; assembly: GCA_026543055.1. NCBI lineage: Eukaryota > Metazoa > Arthropoda > Arachnida > Araneae > Araneidae > Argiope > Argiope trifasciata. The sequence goes on from JAPMOQ010002989.1 coordinate 715,956, forward strand.
TCCTTTTTTAAAAGTTTCTATTTTTTCAATTTTCTTTAAAAGAAATTCAAGCTTTCTGTGACACTTCAAGACAATGTAATATTGCCTCCAAATTTTTAAATATTGTTTTTGAACATAAAAAAGCAATTTTACCGCATTATTACCAAAGTAAAAAATTAAAGCTTAATTTAGTTTAGTTATATGAACGTCCCGTTTTAGAGCAACACGAGGTCTATTTTGGGACGGATCTCGTAATTTTGAACCATGGTCAGATGACGAGGACGACACCTGAACTGGCATCCCCCCTCTCCACACCAGCGGGAGGATGTTTGACCTGATAGATTTAATGTGCGACCCCTCACACGACGGTTCTTCGGTGAAATCGAGTCTCGAACCTGAAATCCTCCGGTTCCGAAGCCGAGACCTTACCACCAGGCCACAGCGGCCCATAAAAAATTGAAGAAAAATTTGCAGAGGCCATTTTCGTTTCATCCTATATTACGAGTCTCGCATTGAAGCGGGATTCGTAGCTTCCTTCACCCTATATTACGATTCTGGTTAGATGCATTATCATCTTTGAAAATTCAATCTCTTGCAGGAAACAAAATTTTCCTCGTAAGATGAACCTGGTTTGCTAAAATTTCTCTATGCTTTTCCCCAGTCATCTTTCTAGTAACGATTGGTCCAGCAGAAAACCACGATAGATCTGCCCATATCATGACACATCCACCTCCATGTTTGACAGTTGGAAGGAAGCAATCAAGATCATACGCTTTTGTAGATGTTTTCCAAACGTGCACACGTCCTATTGTAGGGAAAAGTGTGAAACACATTTCGTCTGGCTATATTACTTTCTTCTACTTATCAATCAACTAGGTTTCGTGTGTCACCACTGTAGACGACGTTTACTATTAACATCTGTGACATGTGACTTGGGAATTGCTATTCTGTCACAACTGTTTTTTTTTTTTTTTTTTTTTTTTTTTTTTTTTTTTATGAATTTGTCTTCAAACTGTAATCACTAAGACTGGAGAATCCAGAAGGGCATTAAGACTGCTATGAAAATTTTATATACAGAATCTATTTATATACGTTATTAGCTTTTGAAAGGTATTTTTAATTTTCATCTGCTATGATTGATTGCAGAATAAAATCGGGTGACTCCTTTTTTTCCCCACAATGGTATTAAATAATTCAGTTCAGAATAATTCAGTTTTTAAATAATTCAGAATTCGATTAAAATTTAGAAAAATAGTCTCTAAATGATTGACTTCGTTTCAGCTTTGTGGATCGAGATATCTATCAGTTCTTAAGACAATTTTGAAAAAAAAAAATCTCTTAAATATATAAACAGATTCCGCGGATTCAGATTTATAATTAATTATTCAGGCTTATAATTTAATATTTATTGATTGGAAACGAAATAACTGACCTTGAACTGTGCGGGGTGGTCGAACCTGTGAAAATCTGGCTCCGAGTTGACTGCCTCCTCCAGACTCTGCAGGAAGACCCTCTGGAACTGGACGATCTCCTGGATGTTGCCAAAGAGGGCGTTCACCTCGGAGTTGGACAGGAAAGTTTCCTTCTTCATTGGCTCCAGGTAATGTTCCAGGAGGCTGTTCAGGTGCTGCGTCAAACGAGAAAAAAAATCAGAAGAAGGAAACAGTAAGTTAATTTATTTTGTGATGTGCTTGTCAAATCTAAATTTTTATCAGCTCTGGAACAAATTGTAACAATGATTTATCCATAAAACTCGCAATACTTTAAGCTTTGAATTTTGTGTAATGCTAATTTTAGTGTGATATATGAGTTAAAATAGGAATTAAAAAAATAAAGACGTAATTTGAAAGTAAGTGAAAGAAGCATTGATAATTTCAAACTATCAAGTTTTTATATCACTAAATGCTCTATCTTATTTGTTACAATTAGTATAGATCTTATGTAGCAGTAACATCTTAAAACTTCAGCAAAATAGGAGGTTTCTTAATCTTATTATAATTAAGGCTCTGTGCAGAATTAAAATTCTATAAATTTAGAGTAATGACATTTGCAAATTAAGTAATCGGCCAGTGAAATTCCACCTAATCTGTTTGTTGGGTATTTACATACACTTAATTCATTTCCCTCTTCCTCTTTTTAAAAAATAAATTTGATTCTCGTGGATGAGCTCATACTGCTTAAAAATGTTTTTGGATAAAAACAATGGACAGACATTTTAAATACTTGAGCTTGATTTTAATCATTTATAGGGCATATTTTTATTTTAAAATAATTAAATATAGAATAATCTAAACAGTTCTTATTATACACAGCACTGCGTTTTAAAATGACGAGAATTAATCCATTAGTGTCACTTTTTTTAGTTCGGTTTTTCAGAATATGTAATTCATTCGCTGTGAATCTTATTACATATATATATATATATAAAAAACTTTGTGTTTCTTTATTATTAACTATCGCATCTTCACAAATTTGGTGTCCATGGAAAGGGCTTAAAGGGACAGGTTTATTGAGATCGATGAACTGATTAATTAAACTTATTAACATAGTTAATTAAGTACTGTTTCAAAGATTTTCCGTTTTGGAAATTGAGAGTTTTTAGTTATTCGATTCAGCAGAAATTTTTATGCAAGTAGATTATATTTCGTTCTGAAATTCTTGAGATATATTTAATTTTATTTGCTGAAAACTCCGCCTAAAAAGAGACAATTAGCTAACCGTAGTCTAAGCAAATCTCGGCTTGTAAGAATGACTTTTTCCATGTTCTTATTCACAGGAATATTAGTGGAATAAACAATCATTTATTCCTAATATGAGTATGATTTTTCGAAATGTAAATACTTTTGGTTTTTATTTAAATAATATTGTAGCATTTACATACATTTTGAAATAAATTTATCATTCAGACTTTTTAGTGTATTCCATTCTAAGAAATTTCAAACACATTTTAATTTTCATGGCGAATGAAATACATTGTTTAATTTATTTTTTTAAAAATCGTTGACTCCTGAGATGCATATAACGTAAAGATATTTTACGTAATGAAATGATCAGTGTTTATTACAAGGAAGGACTTTTTATTTTCAGGAGGAAACGATTGTTCATTTGGCAAAAGATTTATTAAGTTTCGGAGGAGTATTTTATCATGAAAAATATTACACTTTTGATTTTTACATAGATTCCCCCATTTATATTGAAAATCGATAAAAAAATATTGACTTAGTGTTATTTATTTAATTATTTCGAGGTTTTATGAATTATAAGTTTCTTTAAGTGAATGAAAAAAATTATAAACTTATTACAGCTACCGAGTTATCCCTGAAAGAATATACTCATTTAATAACGAAAGCCACATCTGTAAACATCCTGTAACATTCCAAAATTATCCTCATAATACCACTAACTTTTATTGAGATTATTTTTTAATAGTTTTAATTTCAAGATGATAAATTGATTAAGAAAAAAGACAACGTAATGCAAACATTTCGAGATAGTAGTTAATTAATCTTATTGATTAATCAACCAGTTAGTTGTTTGGAACATACCTGCATCCATAGAGGCATTTCCATCGCACCAAATTTGTGAAGCAATAATGAATTTAAAAAGTCAGAGATGTTTTTGGAGATTATACCATTGTATAAAATAGCTGAAGTGGAAGTTCATAGTATTAAATTTTTTCCAATGCTGCATTTCTAACTATTTATCATTTTTCGAAAAAGTTTATATATTCATTTTTAGAAAATGTCCAATTCCATTTCTGTTACCATTTTAAAATCATTATAGATTTTATACCCTTGGATTCCTTAAAATCTAAATAAAATTACAATTTACAAACCGAGGTAAACAATCATTCATTTATATAAACGGATTTATGAAGTATATGTTTTAAATAGAAATGCTTATATCTTAATAACAATTTATACAGAGCTGAAGAAAATTTATATATTTATGATCAAAATTTCTAATGCATAACTTGATCAAAGAAGATGCGAGTAGAATGTGGAGAATGAATGAATAAGGAAAAGAAAATTTTTTAAAGTGTGAATTGCGCTTAAAAATAAATTAAAAAAAATATTGGCAATATGCAGTGCATAAAGATTTTGTCGTGCTTTATTCAGAGTGGTTTGTTATTTTACTAACCTCGCCGTGGTGGGCACGCCCGTCACATAGAAAGCACAAATTCTGAAAACAGTAAAATGATGTGTATGAGGCCCCCAAATTTTCATTCAAAGAGAGAAACAAATTTCATGCATTTTCCACATCAAGAACAACTTTCTCACGAGCTATAGAGAGGAGAAAAACATGCCACTTCACAAACATGCACAAAAAGACTCGCTCAAAAATATCAGGCTACAACAAAAACTTCACAAAAACACGACGACAAAAAGTTTGCATACAACCTCCTAAAAAGTTTTTTTTTCCTTTTCTTTTTACAATATTTTATCTATCTGATCTTATTCAAGTTTTCTTCAGACAGAAATCACTCTACAAATTACTCGTTTAAGTATATTTTTGCCGAGCAAGGATACTAATATGAAAATATTTAATGATTAATCTGCAAGGATATAAAGGAAATTAGTGACAATCTTTTCAACATGTAAGTGGCAATGTTTTTCATAATCTACTAATTCCATCATTTGAGATTTCACCTGTATAAATTGTTACAATTTTTATATCTGTTCTTGATCAACATGTAAGTTAAATCAAAATATACCATAAACTTCTACAAAATAAATTCAAACATTTTAATTTGTACAATTTCAACTTTGATTTTTCGCCTATTTGCAGTACTCAATATTCTTTATAAAAATAAGAAAAAGAAATTCCAAGAAGCTTTATTTATATAAATTAACAAGGATATACATTACGATATTTAAACATGAATGGAATACATGACATAAAATGATATTTGTTTATTCCTTTAACTGATTTAAAAAGCACAAAAAATTCAAAAGTGAGTAAAATAGTTTGTTTTTTAAATGTTATTTTTCATTTACATTAATTTTACTAAAAATATTTGATCCCTCACAAATATCAGTTTAAATTAATGTGGAATAAGAGAGAATAATATACGGAAGAACTTATAAATAAATATTTTTAACAATTGAAAAAAAAATTTTTTTCAAGGTTTTTTTAATAATTTATTTGTGATGCAAATTAATTTTAATATCTTGATGCAGAAATTGACATGACATTTTTCCTCCCTCTTATTCCATAACGATTAACAAAATTAATATTTCGCTTAAGGGTTTCATTTTTTAAAAATTTAAAATGAAATTGTGTTTTTTTTTTATTTATCTAACTGCTGTAAATAGAATTTTATTCTTTTCTGCCTTACAAAGATAAGTTTTAAAGCAGCAAAGACAGCACTTGTTAGCAATTAAAAAAATGACACAAAGCGATTTCTACACCAATTCATGTAAGCCAGTAAACAATCACGAATTCTACTACACATCCATTTGAAATAAAGAAAAAGGTATGAAATAGTAGAGTTCAGAGATGTAAAAAAAAGAAGATATAATGAAGGATTTTTTTTTCACAAAACAGGTAAGAAAGTAAAGCAAAGAAAGAATTTGAAGACAGAAATACTCTCAAACACTACTACACTTAGGTACACATAAAAAATAATAAAAAAATACATTAGAGAGTGCTACGTTCCAGATAAAGAGTTCTGAGTGACTGTTTCAGGGTTTACCTTTTGCATTGCATCCTCATACCACTCAACGACTTCGCTCATGTGCTGCATTAAAAATGGGACAAGGAACCAGGTGTGAAAAACAACACGCACATTTTACACACACAGTTACACGCTGCAGTGGGACATTTTTGGCTGTTCAGATGCCATCTTGCTTTGAGTCAATTCTTCGAGTCAAAATTGCGACTCGACTGCGATCAGATTTGCTAAGAATGCGGCACTATAGGGATTCTGATGGTCAGTTGCAACACAAAGCTTCAAGAGTGCATTGATGCATAAGCATGGTTATTTAATAAAAGCAACTTTAATTAAGAGGATGTTTTTATTATGATAGTTAAGCCTAATTGCAAACGGTGCAAGCAAAATCGGATCTGAATACACCAAAAATGATCACACAAAAGCTTAAAGACATAAATAAATAAAAAGAAAGCAATTGGTAATTACAACTAGGTATGCGATGTTAATTGAATGATATCGTCCTTCAAATTTTTGTACTTTTATTTTCGTTATTAAAAATATCATACCGTTATGATTATGAAAAATCAATTTGACCTTCTGCTTATAAAATCAAAACCAGTAACTGATTTTTACTGAAATAAAGGCAATGCAATTGCATTTTTGGCAAAAAAAAGTAGTACAGGTAAACATGACTTTCTAATATTCAAAAAAAATTTTTTTTTGAAAAAAAAGGATAAATATTGAAAAAGGATATTATTGAAAATGAAAATTACATTATTATTCGGTTTTCACTCTAATCATGGCGTAATAAATAAATTCTAAACCTCCAGGGATAGGCATATAGTTTTAATAAAAAAAAGGGTTGAAACGATATAAAGATTTAAAAAAAATCAGCTACGAAGATCATTGAATAAATGGATTATCTTTACCTCGAACGGCTATTGATTTGTCTAAAATAAGGAAATTCAATATTTCATATCGTTCTGGTTTGGCTACAGAATTGTGGGAATTCTTTGTTTAAAATATTAGTGTGTCCTAAGTATTTTACTAACTATGATTATTAGAATGAAAAACTATTCAAAAGTTTAGATTTCTCAATTTTTTCAGAACTATATTAAGTAATTCAAATGGTATTAACTAGCTCTTTAAAATATTTTTCAAATCTAAAATTTAAAAGCCAAGGTAACAGCTATTGGGCCACCATTTTACTGGTATTTCTTTAGTTATACATATTTAAATAATATTTTCCAAACAGAAGATAGCGTCGATGAAACTACTGATAGAATATTCTTCTTAGCTTTAAATTAAAAACAAAAGTCTTTACATTTAAAACATTTTTAAAAATATCTACACAATGTTGCTTAAACTGTACTAAATGTATAATATGGTTATTAAAATAAATGTTTGCGGTTATCTCGCATACCTAGTTGTAGCCATTAGCAATTCACTACAGCCTTAATAATATACAAAGGGTTTTAAGCATGCATTGGTGTATAATTACTCAAGTACTAAGAGTATTAAAGTATTAAAAATTTTATCCTAAAATTCATAAGTTTTAATTCTTAATATTAGATATTGAAATATTAATTTTTATATTCAATGTCAGCCAACAGAAAAGCTAATTATGAGCTTCTGAGGAGAATGTTTTTTTAGTCTAATACAGCTTTATAAAACAGAAGATAAATGCTAATGCAATTTTTAGATAAAAAATCTTTTTATAAAGCTCAATATGATCTGAAATAAATAACAGAATTTTTCATCTCCATTCTTTTAATATCGTTTCTTCCGAATTACCATACAGTAAGCAAAATTCTTCATTTCTTAAAAGGTTTAATTCCATTAAGGCTAAAGTGAATTGTTAAATAAAACGATGCAACGATGCCTTAATTTTAGAGTTAAAGATATGTTTAAAAAACATCGGTCGTCGCTTAAGCTATTCATCGAAATGAAGGTTTAACTACAAACAGGAAAAAAGGAAAATCCCTTGATAAAACTTGTAAAAATTTACGTATTAATATGAAATTACTTTTCATAATTCACAACAAACTTACTTTAAAATATCAATTATATCTTTATTACAGTAATACTACACTCAAAAAAATGCCTTAGCCTAACTACAATGCAAATAACAGGAAAAACAGTTACATAATGTTCCTTATTTATTTGCGACAATATAAAATTACACAAATATGAATGAATATTTAAAAAAAGAGTCAGCGATTAATAGAATATTTATCGTGGAAAAAATATCTAAATTTAAGGCATCGTTTTATAGCATTTAGTATAAATAGCCGAGATGCATTTTAAGAGAATTAAGTAATAAAAATTAAATTAAAAAATAGCATACATAAAATTAAACTTATTTTGTCTGGTACATTTTGTAGATAAATGCATTTTTATTATCACTTCAACAACCCTTTTTTAGTAAAGATTTATTAAACAAAACTTAAAAAATTTACTTATTAGATGGAATACTAAATGCATTCTGGGTATAAAGTGATAATTCTAACAAGAATCATTATCTTAAGTATCAAGCTAAATTTAAATAGGTATTTTGAGTTAAATTAATAATATATCTTTTAAAATATCTAATTAGAAATATCTTGTCGTAAAACAATACTATATTTCTTACTGCCATTAATTCAGAAGAATTAGTTACTTTTGAAATATAAACAGAAAAGAAACATTTTGATAATATTTCAATAATATGCATACACCATTCCTCAAAATGCGTTCCGGCTGTTTAAGCTAATTTATAATCAATAAAAATATATAATTACTAAATGCAAAAAGTAATAAAAGAAAATTGCCAAAGCTTCCAAAATTTCGAGCTGAAAGCATGCTAATTTTAATATCTAAAGCATGAAATAGAACTCATATTTACCTCTCAGCGTTAAAGAAAAAAACAGAAATATTATTAGGCGATTAATTAAATCATAGATATAAAATATATCATAAAATGAAGAAAAGTTTGGTAACATTATCTTTTAGAATGAAACTATTATTTAAATGCTACAAGCGTATAGAGCAGTATTTTAACATTTGAATTTTTCTCCATATATCCGAGGTTAAAATGTGATGCTCTGATCTAAATTCTCTTTATTCCATGCTTATTTTGAGGAGAGTACTATAAATAAAAAATACTTTTATTCATTCCGTCTATAATTTGGATTTATTTCCTTTGGATGCAATACCTAGATTCAAAATTTCGGTTAATTGATTCGCCACAAGAGAATTCGTTAAATCAGAAATTTCCTTAACTTAGAACGCAAAATGATATTTAATGATTTAGATGAAAGTCCATTTTTTATTTCTTAGATTGACTCTGAAATATTCGTTTTGTTACATTTGATGATATATCTGGCCAGCCATTATTCATATTTTACAATAACAGGACAACTATGCCATTCCTTCGTGCTTGAATCATGGATAACTTGCAAAATGGTATATCCAATAATTTTATAGCCAAACATAATTTAATATCCACTTAGCATAAATGCCAATAAAATGCTCGTTCATAGTAATGACGGACCCAGAAGGTTAAAAAGTGCCTTGTAATTAATTTTAAAGACGGCCTCAAATCTCAACAAATTTTGGTTAGATGCTGAGGTCTAAATCAATCAGTACACATTTTTTAAAATACTTGACGGTATATTAAAGGAAATTTTAAATATTCTGAATTAGTTGTACATACAGAATGTGTGTATTCTTGCTATCCCGAATTCAATATTTATATACCATCAAAGATTTTTTTTTTTTTCAAAATTAGTTTTACAATTTTTTATAGGACATAACTTTGTCCATTAAACAATACATAAAAGTGAAATACATTTTCCTGCAGCTGTAATTAGAACTGTAAGAAAGAAAGAAAGGAAAATTGTGTACCTTGACATACGTCTTCTCTGTTTCGATGAGCTCCATAATGACTTTCCTGAGCTTCTCGGCCTCGGTAAGCTGTCGGGGATTAAGGGTGAAGGAGCCACTAGAAGCGCTGCTGCCCGCCAGGCTGGACAGGCGGCGCTGCTCCAGAGGCATACGACAATATTCCGTCACCTGCTCGGCAGTCTGTAAAAATGCAACAAAAGTAGTTCGAGTGGATTAAAAGCATATTGTTTGGCAAAAGAAGGAAGTGCAATTTAAAAGCATCTGAAGTTGCCGATTAAATAGATGAATGGAAGGACATTGCAACATTGACTGAATTTTTTTTTAAAGAAATTAACGGTATTTAGTCGATGAATTTGTCAAATAAGAAAGCACGTTTTTTCTGACCTCATTGTATTGAATAATGCTTGAAAAGACAAGCATTTGTTTTAGAAAAATTGACTACTTCTCAAGATAACGCAGGAATTTTTTTTATCGAATGGTAGAAAAATTGGTAAAGAGTAAATTAAAACATAACAGAAATGAAATAATTTGTGCAAAATGTACTTTCAGTTAAGAGTAATGGCATTATGGATAATTGTACCAATAGTTACAGAGAAATAGTAAGTCAGGCCGGGTAATTTGGAGTAAAGAATAGTCGGCTAAAGTGACTACAGGTGCATAAGTGAATTTTAGAAAATTTGGAAACAAGAGCTTTTTTAAGAAACTACGGAGGAAGACAAAAATACTTTTCGCTTATTTCAGTGTTATTCTCTCTAATGTTTATTTAGTTGAAATCATTAAAAAAGTGAAACCAAAACATTTTGTCATTTTTGTGTGTGCTTGTTAATTCACTGTCAAAAGTTATGACATTACTCATTCACTGCATCGGTTATAGGAAAGATGAATAGTTCAATTTTAAAATTCTTGCATTGTAAAATATAAAGATCACAAGAAAGATTCGAATTTCAGATCTGATTTTTATTTTAAACTACTGAGAAATTTCCTCAAATCTATTTGACAATTTACATAAAGAAAAAAACCGGCATTTAATTTAATAATTTTTTTTCAAACATTTGAAGCAATTTTTTTATATTATGCGAAATAGCATTAAATTTAGAAATATTAAAGCTCTCCATTCCACTAATAATATTTATTTTATATCAAATCAACAATTAACATTTTAACAATTTCTGCTTTGAAAACTATATAATATTTACTCTATATGTTTGAAAATTGATTATTGATAAAATCTAAAGTTATTTGATATCAACTATAAGAGAAAAATAATATCGGGAAAGCAGAAAATGTGATGTTGGTGAAGGAATCTAAAGATTTTCTCAATCGCTTCGATTCGCATTAACAAGAAATGGAGGTTATGAAGATGAAAGAAGCAACTTATATTGGTTTATTCATGATTTCATTTTTCAATAAATATGTTTACTTTGATCCATTTTGCTTACTTTATTATCAAGAATACACATTATTCGTAAGTTTGAAGGACGAGTGGAATCGACGATATCAAATGAGGATGTGACTGGTTTGCCAATGAGCGCCAATTTGACAACTCAAAATTTATTTTGACGGTTTGACGATTTTCGATAGTTGGATAAAAATAATATCATCAGATCTAATCGTTGAAAAAAAATTCAAAAAGCCTAATGGCCAGAAAAAATTAATTGAATTCGAGACATAGCATTCTACTTGCAGCTCCTTACTCATATTAAATATTTCTCTTAAATAAGTATTAAATAATATCTTCTTTGATGATCTCCAAAAATATTTTAAAATTATTAGTTGTTTAGATTCTAAGCATATTTTAAAATTTAAGAACATCTTAAAGCACTAACCTTTATTAGAGTCTCTATCTGTTCTGCTGAGAGTTGACTTGCTAACAAATCTTGACAGGCCATGGGAGTAGGAGAGGGGGTCGGTCTCCCAGATGTTTCCGGAGATTTTTCTTTATCCATGTCTCCTGAAAGCAAAATCATAGGCTGATAAAACTGAACATACTTACGGCACCTGTGTAAAATTTTCATGCAAATATCATAATTCCTTTTTAAAACAAAGTTATGAATCAGAGCACTTTGAAAGGATTTTAATTTTGATTTAAATACAAACAGACAAGAAAAATTGATAGAAAATTCAATAATTAAAAATAGAAGTGCAGATTTTAGAGGCGCACTAATTTGAATTTTGTCATTAATTCAGTATTAATCTAACATTCCTTCTGTTTAGAAATATTCTGTTTCGCAAAATTTAATTTCTTGAATGGTTTTTCTCAACTTTTTTATTGTGTCTTTACAGAAAGTTTTACATTTAATAACAAAGTGAATACTTTTTTGTTTCAGTGATAGATGAGCTTAAGTGCCATCACTAATGCCTGATAGAGAGGTTTAAAATAGCTGAATTCTTTCTGTATATTCTTCAGCAGTTTTAGAATAGAGTTATTTAATGAATGAATCATCTCTTCTAACCTATCAAACCTAGTTTAATTTTCTATTTTTAATTTAAAGCAAAATTGTTCTTATTTATTTGGCTATTTTCATAAGATTACATACATAAATAAGTCTTGAAATTCAAAATGTAAGGTTTGATAAAATTAAAAGGATGCTGTACATTTGTTACAAAGAAATAAGATTCATTCATCCAATATTTCTATAAATGTTTCATCTATCCATCTGTAATAACTAGGATTAAAAAAACAATGAATAAAAAAAGTCAGGCAAGTTAAATTTCTAACATTTTAGTAATAATACATAGAAAAATAACACCTACTTTGTTAAACGTCATAACAAGCTATGGTGGATGATAAAATGTATCAAGCGATTACACAGCTTCTGCTGTCATTAGTACATGCTGTTGCAAAGGGCAGTGATTCCAGGAGTATTAATTTAAAGAGTACATGTAATCTAAAGAGGAAAAGAAAAAGAAAAGTACTTACCGTAGAGAGGCGAGGGCACGATGAGCTTGTCTATCATTTCCTCACTGATGGCAGAGTCGGAAGGGGGTGGAGGACACACCAGAGACTCGATGTAATCGTCGGTGGTGCGCAAAACAACTCCTTGAAGGTCCGGGGGCTCCGTCCGGCTCGATCGCATCATCATGCATAGGGAGAGCTCCTCCTGCAGCACACTCTCGATGTACATCATGTCCAGGTCGCTTACGATGGCCCCATTAATCACCATAATTTCATCGCCCTTCATTATACCTGCGACATTAAATAAATATTTATTTCTACTTAATATCCTAACTTCTGTAGCGAAACGGTTGTACTATTCCAAAAGAATTGTATATATCATCAGAAGATAATATACTATTATCTTAAAAAGCATTTTGATATTTATAGTATATTGTAGTTACTATGTAAATAATAAACAAAACACCACTGTATCTTATTCTACATTTTAATTTTATAATCATTTCTATCGATATTATCTTATTATATTATAACAAATTATCTTTAAATGGCTAAAATAGTGCATAATAATATAAATACGAAGGCAGAAAAAGGAATTAACCAAAAGAGATTTATTCTGTATACTAGCTGCAAACAATCAAGCGATGCCGTATGTTAGTCTGGTTAAATGGAAAAGAAAGAAAACCCCTTTATAATGTATTTAGTTACACAAAGTTTGTTGATATATTGTTTATGCAGTTATAGTGATTGTCGGTTTATCTAGATAATGCAATATATAATTGTCCATGTGCGAAGAATTCGTCTATTAATCTAAGCCGCATGACTCCAAAGATTAGCTAGGGCTTTGCTGATGATGATTGCAAACGTTACTCGAATTGGGAATTTCAGTTTCTAAAATTGAAATATATATTTGTTGGAATCACAGGAATGCGGAGAAAGGGAAAATCTTACCATTAAATGGTCATGTCAAGATTGTTGCTTATACGACGCTACTCATTGAATATTTTGTTGCAACCTTTAGGTCTTGCAAAGCTTTTAACTGGTTTACGTTTCGGGACATAGTAGCTGAGATGTCAATTTTCAACTGCATTGGCATCCCTGATAGATCGAGTGAATTAAAAAAATTCTGCTACACTTCATCTGCTTCCACAATAGTGCTGATATTTTACTAAATAATATTGTTAGGATTATAAATGTCTTTTTCATGACTGCAGAAATAGTTCATTCACTCTCCAATCGCGATTCTTGTAATTGGTTTGCATATAGAGTTCAACCAAACAATAAAATTTAATCTGCAAGAGTACGTCAAAGAAAAAAAAAATTAGGTTTTATCACCGTGTTGCCATCATTTTGACGGCAGTTCAAATTTTTAAAAAATCAACTATTTCTGCAAATTAAGTCTAAAGAAATGTAACTTTCAGCACGAGACTGGATAAAATAAAATGAATATAAAATGTGATATTTTCTTTAAAAAATGCAAGGCAAAGGATTCTATGATCGTTTGCAATATTTAAATCAATAATTCAATAAATTATCTTTATTTATACAGGATATGTATTCAAATTCTGGTCCAATGGCCAATTTGTAAAATATTATTAATAGACATATATATTGTTTAATACTATTAATTTGATCCAAATGAAGTAAATAATTACATTTAATGTAACTTGAGTCAAATAATGCACTTATGAATAATGAGTTTTAGATTTCTTCATTGCTCTGTGAACCATATTTCATAAAATATTTTTATTGATATTTTAAATAAAAGTTACTACATCAATCAGTCTTTTAAATCAATAATTAAAACTGACTGATTTATAAAATTAAAGAATATTATAAGAAAACGTGTTTTTTTAGAACTTTCCGTCCATTATTTTAAAGTAAATATTAATTTCAGGCCAATCAATGTCCGGAATTACTTCAAGGCTAATGAATATGTGATTTAATTGAAAATTTCAGAACACAGTACTCATGACGCACCAGCTAGTCGCCAAAGGCGGCTAGAATAAAATAATTCTGTTGTTTAATTACAAATAATAGAAAGAATAATATTTATTTTTGTATCTGAAATGAATATATTCATTGAAATTGAATGATATATAAAGAAGAAGCGTAAATAATATTTATTCTATTTTGCTTATTTTTGAGACTTTAAAAAGATATTTTAAAGATATTTATGTGTTTCCGTCTTCAGCAGAAACGAATAAATTGCTTGACTTCTGACTCATAAACATCCAGAATAAACTGGTTATGTGAGAAAACAAGGATTTTTTAGGTTCAGTCCGCGCACTTGAAGTGATTGACTTTGTGCCTTTTTTATGGTCATTGAGAATGCAAGAGGAATGGAGAATTGCAGTCGTTTGAAATCAAAAGGAATGTTGGTGGGAATAATGGGAAATGAATGGTGTGAGCATATTTTCTCCGATTGATGTTATTTTAAGGATAGTTGTCAAGCTTCTTGCTTCATATTGGTCTTTTCATGCTGCTACACGTAATCAGATAGCATGCAAACTTTGTCTTTAGCTTCTTGCCTCATGTTGATTTCGAGAGTCTGATACACATGAATTTACAATCTGTAAACGATCTGTTTTATGGCTCTCTTGTTGTTCCTCGTTTATTTGAGAAGCTCTAATTGACTTATTTCTAGATGTTGTGCTATTAGATCTATTAAGTGACGAACGTTTGGGGACATATTTTTTTCGAAGCTATCAGCACAATATACTTTTGTATAATCGAAATATTGTTTGCAGATTCACTTAATAAATAGGAAAATTAGTGTTTGCATTGGAAGATTTCCATCATATATAATTTATCTTAATCGGCGTCGATAATAATAATTTTATTTTGTATTGTGAGATAAACTAGTAATTTTTATCTTTCGTGATTCTTTTAACATTCATTCAGAATTTTCAAGATTAATTTTAGAAGATGTGATTAAAATATTTTCTTTTAAAATTAATTAAAAACTGAAACCATATTTATGCAAAAAAAATTGTTGACATAGTTGAACTCTCTCTCTCTCTCTCTCTCTCTCTCTCTCTCTCTCTCTCTC
>JAPMOQ010002989.1:731520-749359 GCA_026543055.1 Argiope trifasciata
TCTAATATTTCCAGAAGATACTGCAAAAAATGCTAGAATTTTATTAAATGTTCAATTAAAATTCCAAACCCATAGGACTGGTTCCCCTTAAACTTTCTCACATACTCTGCAATAAAACTGTTACCTGAGAGAACGACTTGCATAGCATTTACGTACAATAGTTATGAAATACTAACGTCTAGCTTGAACTTAGCATTCTTACTCAATCTGTTGTGCCTCCTTGGAGAGTTATTTGGTGGTTAAGCCATGGTTAAAAGATGCGGTAAATGTATCCAAAAATATTTTTTTATACTTAAGATGATTATATTATGCCTATAACAATCGCGTTATTTCAAGTAATAAGAATTCAAATCTTTATAGCAATCGGATGAGTGGTACAGCAGCGCATAAGAGACCGACTGGCAAACATTCATTTTTGTTTATATAGATGTATAAAAAGCACGTGCGTATTTGAATGCAAGGTTGTATCAAAATTTCGGAGATTTGAAGAATGTGAAGAATTTTCGGAGATTTGAAATTTTGAAGAAAGGTACATTTACATTTGAATTTATATAGATTAAATTCAAATCTTTCTGAATCCTCCACTTTTTGCTTTTAAATATTCATAAAAATAAGTAAAAAAACTATTATGTGAATTATCTTATCTTGGATTATATAGAATAACAATGACGTAATAGAAAAGGTCGCACCAAATTAAATAAAAAGTTATATACAAATATGATAATAAATTGCTTTCGATGAAGATATAAAATCTTTTACTATAATACAATAATGATTTAAAAATCGCAGAATTCTTTAAAAGTGAAAATGAGAGAATTATTTATCTTATTTATATTTTTTATTATGATTTAGAATATAAATAATAAAAAGATTTAATCATTTTGATCTATAATTTTAACAATATATTTTCATAATTAAAGACGTCAAGATATTATTAATTTTCAAACAAAGAATTTAAAAATCTCACTAAATGGAGTGCTTCTAGCCAATGCAAGAGGAAAAAAAGCCCACTTACCCTGTTCCCATGCTTGACTACCTTCCTCTACTCTGCTCACGTAGACGCACAGCTCGTCTTGGTGATCAGCGTTCTCTATGAGTTCTGCCTCTACGCTGAACCCGAAAAGTACTTCGAGGTTGCAACGCAGAAGTTCCACCTGATAGAGCACTTTAGCACAGATCTCCACCTCATCGTATGCCTGGAGTGGAATTTTATACTTCAATAACCATTTTAAAGAACAAAAACTGAAAGTTGAAATTATTTTATAATACTGCAATCTTTCAAATTAAAATCACAAATCGAATTTAAAAAAATAACAGCATGATAAATCATTCTCAATTTATTTTGGGTAAGAAATGAGAAAATTTATATTTTTTCTCTGTTAAATAATCTCTACCATGATATAACTTCAACGGGAAGTCAAGTATTTTAGTTAAGAACTTTCTTAATTCCCTTAATTAAACCGATATATATAAGTACAGTTGTTTTCTATTTACTTTATGAAATCTATTAATATATGTTTAAAGTAACAAATTATAATACTAAATACAGGAGCAAAATTTTTGATTTTGTATTCTTTATTTTCCCTGAAAAGAAAGAAACTAGAGACATTGACTAAATGGTAAATCAGGTCATATGCTTAGCCGAGACCGGTCATCTGAGGGGTGCAGTAGCTGCTATGCACCTGGGCCCCGTGACTCAGGACGGCCCCACCATGATCAAGAATTAAAATAACGTTATGAACAATAATAGCTTTTACATGTACTGAAAGTATACAAATTTAATTCACTTGGCAGGTTGAGCGTCGACACCTTTGTAAGGCAATGATCGCGATGATACTTATTCAAAGGGATGATGGGGGATTGATTTATGAATAAAGAAATCATCCACTCCAGACATGTAAAGGCATGACTTGGATCTACACGAAGTTCATAATGTATATTATAGTGTTGTGCAAATATGCAAAATATTGTTAATATCAGGTAAGTAGATTTACAGTCACTTACTTCACCTATTAATTATTAGCTTATTGTATAGCAAATAATAATTTAATGATTCATTCTATAAGCTATTTAATACTGTCAGATATGACTTTGTCCACGCCAAGGAAATATTCTTCTGGGTGTAAAAAAAGAAAATTATCAGAAAAGAAAAAAGAAAAGCTAAACTTCAAAAAGTTACAAATAGATCTGTACGCTAAGTATGGCAAAGAAATTGCTTCAACTTTAGAAATTATTATTCAAACTTCAACTGGGAAAGAGCTGGCTCCTGGCACAGGGGTAGCGTGTCTTCCCCGTGATCTGGGCGTCCCGGGTTCGAGACCCGGTTCGGGCATGGTTGTTACTCTGTTTTCTGTCTGCAAGGCGTGTGAATGTGCTCCCCTGTAAAAAGGAGTTGTGCAAGCGAATGTTTGTTATCTTCATTTGAGCTACAAGTCAAACTTCTGCCCTCTGGGTGCTCAGGAGTCTTTACCCCCAGAAGCTACTGCACCCCCTTTCCGTGGAAACACGGACACGACAAAAAAAAATGGGAAAGTAAGTTCCGCTCAAAGTACACAGACCAGCGGTAAAAATGTTGAAACGGTGAAATTTGTTGAAAAATCGTGTTTATATAAATGTGATCGAATCAGAAAATAATGACGAAAATGACAATAACAAATATGACCAAGAGAAAGTAAATGATATAAATCACACTTAAGTACATCTTAGGTAAAAGTTCAGTAAGGATAAGGCTCCTTCATTTTAAACATAGGATTCATTCCAAGCAATATTGGTTATCTTTTATTTGAAACTGCATTAAATATTTCATTTCCTTCTAAATCATTGGAATTAGATTTAGGAATATGCAACCCAGCTTACATTGCAGCTAATTATAATTAATAAGTTTCTTAAGCGAAATATACTCACTAGATTTTCGAAGAGTTCTGTGGGGGGCGGCGTGTAATATTGTTCGTTGTCCTGTTTGATATGCAGGAAGTGATCGGAGGGGGCCAACTGCTTTTTGAGGCAAGCAGTCCACAGGACGTCCTCCACAGTCATGTTGTCACGAACACATATCGTCACAGACTGAAAATAAATCCATTGGGGAATGAATGCTAAATGTGAAATTCAAAAAAGAAATCAGTTAAACTTTAAGAGTATTACCAGAGGGAGTGGTTTTTCCAGCACCGACTCTCTAATAAATGTGTTAGTATATCGTTAATATCGTTTAACAATAGTAACGGAAGAGATTATTAGCGCATGATTATTAGGGGGGGGAAATAAACCACAGAAGCAAAATTAATAATAATAATAAACTAGAAAAAAAGTACTAGAAAACCGAATGCATTATTTCGGGCATCTTTTTTTTTCTCGATTTGAATAAAACTAAAATTAGCCACAGAATTACAATCGCGATCTTAAAATTATATATGAAATTGCATATACGGGATGCAATTTGGCGTTATATTCTAGTGAAAACACAGACTGACAGATGGTTAACTCCATGACGGATATGACTCCACATATTTTGTATTTATTTAAACTTTAATTTGCTTCCCAAATTTAAATCACCCAGCACTTTTGCTATCACTGGCCTCAGACAGCCGATAAAAGAGATTTCCTTTGAACAGATTTCGCTCAATATTTGATAGAAAGTTAAAAATCTTTAATATCGACTATGTATCGAATTTTAACCTACTAGCTCAAAACGTTTTTGAAATTTCATGCCCATAAAGAAATAGAAAGACAGATAGACATAATTACAAAATGTTTTTTTCAAATATACCAAGGCCCAAAACAGAGATTTACGAGCATTGTAGTTCAGATATTTTGACGATTACAATATACATACTTTGTGGTACTTCGTACTCTTTATACACTTCATACATAAGAAAATAAAAAGTGTTGAAAGATGATTGCATAGACGAAATAAAGAGAAGTTTTTTATGCTAGCTAAAGTATTATGACGTCCAAAGATTTTATATGTATAAAGAATATATGGCAAGGCAATCAAATGTTTTCGAAATAACTAAATTTTAATATTTCAGCGAGACGCATAGTCAGATGTACAAAGAATCGATTAAAATTACCGATAAAACATACATTAGAATATATACATTAGATCATATATGCACATATAAATATATATGGAGCTTGTGCACAAAAAAAAAAAAAAGACACAACGTCATTTTTAAGATAAAGCTTGAAAATTAATTTTAAATGCTACTTCAAAAATGTATATTGCAAGCTCCATAATGAAAAGGTATAAAATGATAGACTGATTTTTGATTAAGCGTATAGCATTCATTAAAATTTATTTGATTCCTTAAAATTAACTTTTTATAAAACTTTGATAACATGAAAATAAAAAAAAAATATTTCAATTTAGTCATATCAATTTTTAAAAAAAGCCTTTCTCTTCCCCTCTTTTTGATAATTTCTTATCCAGTTTTGAAATAAATTTCTGATATGCTGACGTCAGCAAATGAAAAAACTAGATGCCAGCCAACTTTAAACATTCATTACTTCAATTTTAAACCCCCTTTATTTGTGTTATATAGACAGACGAAAAAATTGCTTTCTTGAAAATTAATAAATTAAATTAATCTGATTACTTCATTAAAAGTAAATATGTTATTTTGATTTTTCTTCTTCTTTCTTTATTGTTCTTTAATTTTTACCGATATCTACAAATCGATATTCCAAAATTATAAAAGCAGTGAATTACCACGTAAAACAAATAAATGGCCGAAATTCAAAACAATCCCATAACATCAAAATGTTGGGGAAAATTGTTACAAAATTCCATCTTGAGGAACACAAAACAAATCAAGTCAAAATGATCACCTGTCCCTCTGGTAGGAGCACCTTGACCGTCCGTCCGATGATGGTGGGAAGCTCTGTGCTTTGGCTAGAGGTAGCCGAGAGGCTCAAGGACCTTCTGTAATGCAAAACAAACAAAATTGAAAACACTTTTGTCAGAAGTTACCTTTTGAATTTAAAATAAAATTTTTAACCAGGTTTCACATTTTATTCCATTGTTCTATAAGAAGACCATCCATATTAAATAATATCTTGATTGTTATTAATAGAAAAATCATAACTTAGGACAATATGCCTTAACTCTTAAACAGAAATCTATTTAATGATAATTTATTTTAATTTTTGACAGTGATTATTAATATTAAATCAATTAAAATAGATTTTTCTGAAAAATGCTAAGCAGCCAATACGTAGAACAATTTTACTAAAAATGCAAAACAATTAGCTATACAGAATTTTAATAGTTTTTAAGTAATTTATAGAAGTAATTTATAGTTTTAAATCTGCATTTTAGTGAGATCAAGCAATTTATATTTTAACAATATGGTCCGATCAGCAATAATTTATTAGCACAAAAGAACTGAATTTTATCAGATACATTTTTAATGGCTCCCCATAGAAATTTCTCCCAGTGTTGCATGCCTATTTCCAAAAAAACATCTTTCAAAAACATTTGAAACAAGAGTAAAAGAAGATCAATTAAACAGTCTTCCTAAGAAGAAATAATACCTGCATGCCGAGGGAGAACAGGAAGTACCTTGCCTTTTAATGCAGTAAAGTTTAACGTGACATCTATGGAAAAAAATGACGGATCAGGAAGAACATTAATAAAAATGCACTTAGGCTGCAGATTGAAGCTTAATTGTGCGTTAATTTAAAAGTATGCGTGCATAATTCAGGCCATAAAAATGTTTTTTTATGTCTGTCAGTCGAAAAGGTTCGAATTATTAATATATAAAATAATTACTATGGCAATAGATGAATATTTTTAACTCTGTTGTTTTAGTAGTAAATAGAAAGATAAGTGGTTTTCCGTATATATTATTTCAAAGAATTATAAACTCTATATTGGATTGATTACTTAGAGAGCACTCGCAACATTATCGATAAGTATTTTACTTAAAAAGAAAGGTTGTTTAAAATTATTTTTATTGAAAGTCATATTTTTAATATCTAAAAATATTCTGTTCGTTGTAAATTTAATAAAAATGCTGTAATAAATCGATATTTCTACGTTTATTTCAGTCTAAAATAAAACTGCTTAGTAATGAAGCCTTATATAAATTGCTTTTTGGATACAATATATAATTTCAATGCACTAGAACCCATATATGAGACAAAATTCAGTATATTTAGATCAATTGAACTGTTAACAAATAATTAGAGCTCTCTTGGAAATAGTTTGAAGACAATACGATAGAATATTTAAAGTTTTGTTTGCGAATCTAATACTTCGCCTATGTGAATTTTTTTAGTCACGTAGGCAATATCCTTGCACAATTCACTTAAATTTACATGTAAATCATTTTTCGAGTTATTTTAGTTCAATTACTGCTGCATGTAAAGGATGAGTGAAAGCAGAGTCTACGACAAACTGAAAAAGTACATGAAAATCCAAAAACTATTTTTAGAAGTTTTAAATAATGTGTTTTCGATAACTATATAAATGCTTAGCATATAACTACGCACATGGAGGTATCTAGCTATAAAATGAATTATCGCATGAATATTACCCGTTTGATTAGATGAGGTCTGGTATGGGATTTAAAATCTATATATGCTTTTAGGCTTTTTTTTCTAAGATGAGCACAAATTTTTGTCTTTCCCTTATTATTGGCTGAAGTTTGAATGGGAGCAATTCTTTTTATAGCTATGTAACTTAATTTAAAATGGCAAGTTAATGGTTTTGAAAATAAATTTTTTTAAAAGAGAAAAAGTTCCACAACAAGGAATATAGTAAAAAAATGCGTGTATAGGAATTTTTTTTGTTGAAGATTTTAAATGAGCTTATTTTTTAAGGTGATACTTTATAAAAAATAAAATTGCAAGATTTATGTGGAAAGCTTGTTGCATATAGTGTCTCGAGATTAAATGTCTGTAGCACTCACTTGCTGCTGTTGGACCTAGAGAGGGGCGGCAGCCGGGGCCTCCTCTTGGTGGCGCCCCTTCCCGAGAGCAGGTTGGTGAGCAGAGACGGGCTACGGGCGCAGATGAAGGCGTGGAAGGAAGACACCGTGAACACTCCCAGCTTGTTCAGGATGCTCTTCGTGCCCTTTGACACGTGCGTCAGAAGGCTCTGAAATGGACGGAAATTTATTTAGTATACTTAATTTAAAAAATTTTTTAAAATATGTATAGCAAAAGGAGTTTACAGTTTGGATCTTTTTTAATTTTTCAAATTATCCTTAAGGGTTTTTCACAAGTTAGCTTTCATTGCAGCTCTTTTGCAAACTTTCTTCCGTATCTGCTTGGATTTGTGAGTATATATAATATCACAACGATTATAGATTATAGCGATTAAAGATTATAGAATTTTTTTTTTTTGTATAAGCATGAGAACTGACGGTCTGATCAGCAGTCGACAGTGACTGTCTAAAATCGCCCGCGAGCAAAACGACAACGCCTCCCATACCACCTGGTTACCGCGGATGTCCTACAGTCTGAGGTTTAATGCCTATATACTCTTTCGTCCCATAATATCAACTTGTACCAGTGATGTTTCATGTTGTGGTATCTCAGCTGGCAAGATTAAGCGGCAATTTCAAAACGGAATGAGCAATCCGGCCACCGTTGAGCAAAGTTGTAGCAATGCCTAGGGAAGCTACAGCCAGAGCTATACCGCGGCCCTTGCGGAGTTGGCGTAGCAGGAAATTCAGCACAAACGACTTATCCGTACCCTTTGGTGCATCAAGAAAGAATAATCCCACCCTTTAATTATTTACTCAGTTTAGAATCGTTTCGTAGACGTCGCTTGGGAAATAATGTAATGTAATTTCATTGACCAGCGCTTCTAAAACAGAGGTGTCGTAGTTAAGCTGCTTCATAACTACGCTTGTAATTCTCTTCTTCTCTGCAGTAGGGATAAGCCGAAATCAGGGAGACATTTCAAAGATATAGAAATCATTTTATCCGCAATCTATACTAATGCTCTGTTAATGATTAGGTCATTGTGAGTGCCCTATCTTTTGATTAAGTGTCCTTGTATTTATCCCACAGAAGGGGTTTGATAGTCCTCAAATGCTCACTAAAATTGCATACTGATCTTCCTGATACTCCCATATCCTGAACTTTATGACTAGTCTTCGAAATATTAGCTTAGAAAGAGTTCCGGGCATTTCGAAAAACTATCAAACACGATACATAAAAAAGTATAAGCATATACGAAAAATATACAACTGACATAGATACAGTTTAATAACAAAAACATACAACTAACCTTAAAACTGTTTTTTTCTGTTATATACCAGAAATAAAACAAAACAGCACATCAAGTCCGTGTTTCTTTAAAATCAAGCTAATTCTATTTTATTTATCTATCGAGATTGAGATAGCTACAACAATATAATACACATAATTTTTTAACTTTTAATTTAAATGAAAACTGAGTTTTCGATAATCAATGTGAACTTTCAACGCCAGTTGGCGTAGCGCAAATGCCTGACTTTCCTACGCCAGTTGGGGTACTTCAGAATGAATCCGAAAGATCGATTTATTAACAACGTTTGATTTCAAATACATCAAATACTAAGAAAATAAACAGAATCGATCGAAACAATCGGTCGAAAGTGAGTTAAGTCTAACCTCGTTACTTTTTCGAAAAAAACTGGAGCCTTGCTCATCTTCGGCGGGATTTGACAGATTTTTGGAGCGAAAGTTAGTTTTTAATTAATAAAAAGTTAACCTCTTAATTAACTGGAATAAATAATAGCAACCTATATCTTATTCCAGACTGTAATCTGTCTCTGTGCTAAATTTCATCCAATTTCGTTCAACCGTTCTGGCGTGATTAACAGACAAACATCCAACCATCCAAACTTCCACATTCATTATAGTAGTATAGATATATTCAAACAATTTTAAAAATCTCTAGTTTTATAGCTCTTAGTAATTTTATACTTTTATATAAAAGCTGAAAATAATGACAAGTGGTAAAATACTCATTGAACCAAAAAGTAATAGAAAATTTGGTCACATTAAATTTAAATAAATTGCCTCAATTTTAATATCTTTAAATCGTTATAAATACAAATACCTCATTACATTCCTTGGAAGAGTAAATTTTAAGTTTTGAGCCAACAATGAGGCATTAACACATTTACGTGCTGTAGATTTGAGAGCGGTATACCTTTGGGTTAGGCAGCTCAGAGTTTTGCAGGGAGGACATGTAGCATCTGAGCCTGAACTGTTCGCAGTGCAGCCTCTCGAGATTCTCTTCCCACTGCGAGATCTGGTCAGTGAGCGAGTGCCGGCTGTCGGCGTCCGCTACCACAGTTAGCTGAAGCTCCGCCATGTGCTTCATCCGGGAATCCTGTAACGTATCAGAAAGGATTTCAAAGGGAAAAGGACACATGGCTCGAAACATCGAAAAAGCATTCATCTGACATGGTTTATTTGTTAAAATTAACTCTACCTTATACGCAGCAATAGCGTGCATGTAATAATATATTTAATTATTCGTAAAATGCATCAGTATAAATCTTGTAACAGAAACAAAGAGAAATATTACCGTAAATGGCGCATTGCTGTAAGATATAAATGAAATATTTAAAAAAATTATTAAAATTGGAGAACAAAATTATGAAAAAATTGTTACCACAATGAGTTTATTTTTGAAAATTTCAAAGGGTTTAAAAAATGGTTTTCAAGTTTCAATGGTTTTCAAAAATGTTTTTTTTTTGAAATTATTGTAGGAAAATACAAAATTTTAAACTATCTTTAATATAAAATACAATAAAATTTTTGAAAAACGCTTTCTTATTGTGCATTAAATAAGTAACTAGGATTCAAGTTTGTAAGCTCCAGATTTAACAGCCTGCTATACATAGCGATTCGAACGAGTTTAGTGTAATGCAAGTCTAATGATGCAGTTTTCAGAAAGTAACAGCCTATAAGCATTATCATGTTAAAATGTTTTGATGTAGAGTATTTCTCAATACACTGTAGAGTTTCTAGAAAAAAGCTAGCACACATTTTAAATACCATTATTTTGCTCAAGATTGAAAACTGTGCATGTCCCATATTTTTTACTCAAAATATGTCAATTTAAATATTCAATGAAAACTGACATAGCTTCTTAATTTTATTATGCAATTAAATAATCAATAAATTATTATAAATCAGATAATTAAGAGAGCAGTGATGAAAGTGTAATTATCAATATATTAATAACAAATTTTTCTGTCTCGGAAAATCTTTCTATATTTACTTAACACATTAAATTCTATATTACAAGTAACATACATATTCAATATTACATATAACATACACGTTCATATATATATTCTATATTAAATATAAATTATATATTACATTGCATATTAAACAAGAAGATGAAAGGTGACATAAACAATATGTCGCTTAAGTTAATAAGAAAATAGTTCTTTTCAAGTAGACCAAATCATTATGTCTCCTTTTTTTTACTCAACTTCATATGAAGTAGTATACTATAAGACTTGCCTGAAAACGCCTGATCAAATGACGTTTTCGTCAGATGATAGTGATTTATGATTATATGGTCGTTTTCTTAAAACATAAATTCCATATAAATTACAAATAAATCAAGGGATTGTTTAATTAATCAAGTTCAAAATTTTGCATGCCTTGTGATTTTAAACCTAAAACACCATGATGAAATATGCATCTACATGCATGATTGAAATGTTAATTGCTACTTAGAACGCAATAATGAATTTCGACTGTTCATATTATGTTTTGCTCGCAGAAATATGCATCCGCATGCATGACGGAATATAATGAAAATGTAAATTTCTACTTAGAATGCAATAATGAATTCCGATAATTCATAATGTGGTAAAAACTTGAAGTCAGAATAAAGTTTATTCGTTAAAATATGTAATTCATAATGTTATTTGAAAATTTTCCGAAAACGCGGGTGGGTTTTAAGATGAAAAATATAAAATTTAAAAACAAATTATAATGTTTTATTTTATATAAATAACAGGAAACAAAGCATACAGTCGAAACCTTTACAAGAACAGAACTTGCAATAAATTGTAGTGAAAATCTGTAATAAAAATGTAACTTTACAAAGCGCTCCGAGAAAATTCGCAAGGGAGAGATTTCGCATGATTATTGACTCCTCTTGGCTCGTCTGCTAATCTAACAGATTCGATCTTTGACTGACACAGCCTTTTATAATTTTCGTTTTCAGTTTACAAAACACAGTGATTTCTTTATCAAACGATATAATTCAAATCCTTGTTTAGATATCGCTTAGATTCTTGTAGTTTAATGAATTTTTGATTTTGCCACTATATCGCTAAATGGCTGACAAAGTCTGGAGTAATTTATTCGAGATTTGTTTCAGCATCAGTTGCAACTATATATATAAAAGTATCTTACTTATAAGAAACTTGATGCGCTGGAACTAATTTAATGAAATATAAAATATTAAGAATACAAAGTGCATTTGTAATGAATATTAAATGAGTTAATTATTTGTAATATACTAATTTATTGAACATTAGTGATTTATTTTATTGATTACAGTCCTGAAAAATAACTAAATGATTATTGAATTTTTAATATTATTTGCTTGAATTTTATTATTTTGCTGTACCATTTTACAATAATTAAATGATTTTTTTTTATTTGTGAAGAAAGGATAAGTTAACAAATATGTATAATTTTTCAAGAATTTTATTACTTAAATTTTTTTTTTCATGATATGAATTAAAAAAATTGACACATATTTAACATTAAAGTAAAATAAAATAATAAATTACATAAATCATAAAAATGTTGATTAACTTGAAAACTATTTTGAAATGTGAAACTAAATTGATCAGCATTTAAACAAAAGCTTCTTAATTTGTACTACTTCGAGCAGCAAAATGCTTAAGTCTTTCTTAATTTCAGTAAGCTACTGGTTACTGCTTTTTTCATCTTTTAAAAGTACTCTTGCTTCAAATCTGCTTCGTAGTATCCAATCCGAATGATAAAAAAAGCTCATGAAATTAATAACGCTTTTTTATAGAATCGAATTTTGCATGCTAGAACCATTTTCTTTAATCTAACGTGAAGTTTAAGTCGAAGTCATTTTCAGATGCGCAAACATGACTTCCGTTTATTTAGTACAATCCTTTCTTAAGATTATGATTTTTATTTTTGACCAATGCACTTCTGAGTTACATAGGGTTACCAAGAAAAAAGTTTTCAAATTTTAAATAAGATTTTTCAATAATTTTAAATAATATAAATTTTATATTTCCCTTATTAACTCAGGAGCATTCTAATGCAATAAAAGGAATTTGAAAACCATTTAAAAATAAAATGCAGATTTTTAAATGAAATCATTTTATAACTGCACAATGTTTTTCTTATTGTGATATTTTCATGATCAGTTTTAAATACATTGCATTTAATGGTCAAGTTGAGGTAATGCAGTATATATGGACAAGCAGAGGTTAAATGGAAGCGAAAAATATAACAACAAATATAAAAAACAACGATGCGAAAAAATGAACTGGAATAAGAGATACACTTTAATCTTAATACGCATGCATATTGAAGGCACAAAAGAAAACTGCAATCAAAGAAATGTAATTCAATTTTTCCACTTTTAAATATTAACTTCAAAACAAAATGTTTACTTTTGCCTTAATTTAACATTATAATAACTTTTAGGAAATTATTTTTTCTATAAATTGTCTGAAAAAAAATAAAAGATAATGCGATTCTGATGCAAATGACATGAAGATATTACTGAATAATGTCGAGTAAAGAATTTTTATTCTACAATGTTTCGAAAAACAGTTTTATAACTCCCGTAATTCCTTTTCCACTAAGAGGTAATTGCAAAAATTATCTATTTCAAATACGTGTATTGATAAAATTCTTTTCATTCAGCTTCAACATATCAGCTTTGAAAAAATTATAATATTTGGCACAGTTTTGTATTTCGGTTTAAAATGGTCCACTTATCCATTTAGCTGGGAAACTAGAAATGATCTAAAATAAATCCGAGTAGTTCAATTGTACTAGATTCTTTCACAGATTGATTATACCCTGATACGACTTCACGTACCACAGCATAGGAAGTTTTACGGTTCATTTCCCAGCAATCAATAGCTATTTCCAGATTTTTATTGCTCATCTAGCATTACTTCTTAGTGTGATATCAGTTTTATTAGCCTCAGAAACTAAATAGCCGTTTTAATATACTAATGTAGCTCACAGCAAGGGATATAATTTTAGTGACGTGCATTGCTTCTGGTTATTACTCACGATTAGATCAATTTCATTAAAAAATATTCTACTCATTAAATAGAAAATTATATTACCCTAGAATATAATCCATTGAACGTTTTGTGTCAACTATTAGATAGTACATTTTAGTCTTATAAATATAAGACTTTATTATTGCTTTTATAGTTTTAATATTCAAAACTATATTTTGTTTTAATATTTTAAATTTTAATCATGATAATATCATTTAGAAGTAGAGGTTTTAAATTATTTTTAATAAACTTTTATATTTGACAAATTTTGATTAATTATGTTTTATTTACTTATTTTTATAATTGAATACTAAAGATCTCTTATAAAAAACGACTCCCTGACAAAGAAAATAGTTACTTGATCATATCTTTGCTTATATCAAAAAATATAATAAGGTACAAGGCATCAAGAATTAAATATGGTTCGAATCTATATCTCTTAGTCGCACAGCGGATGCCAAATTGTTATTAACTAAAGAGTAAGATGACATTAGCCACTTAACGGTATGCGTTGTGAAAGCATACCGGCCATTGGATTCAATCATATTTAAATTTTAAACTTGTGACCTTTTAACTGTGAGAGATGATACGGAATAGGGTACTTATATTTTTAAGATTGATATCGCAGAAATATAAATTTACTTTTCATATTAAAATCTTTAAAATAGCCACAAGAGCGCACTGAAGATAATTAAAACATTTCTCTGTATCTTTTTGGCAGTTATTTGCAGATTGATTCTTCTTCGTTTAAGCAATTTTAAACATATTAGATGAACCTCAATTCTGAAATTTTTGATTTATCAACTTTTGATATTTATTCGATGAATTTGGCGAATAACACTCACCGACTCGATCTCTTTCTCGAGTCTGAAGATCTCCTCCTGCAACAGATGCAGGGTCCCCGTCTTGCCCCGGTGTCTGGCGAAGGCAGCAGCGCAAGCACTGTGGATGCTGTGGATCCAGTTCTCCAGCTCCACCTGGCACGGGGCCTGTGCAAAAGAAATGAGCCATTGAAATATTTCATACTAATGGGGTATCTAGGAGGCAAATTTCAGTATCAAATTGATGGATTATAAATGCGATGTGATAAAGAATTCATTATTGATTATAACTCATTCATTGTATTAAAGTACCCTTATAACTCAAGTTAAGATATTTGTCATAACAAAATGGTTTGTTATCACTGTATGACGATAACCTGGCATTGTTGGCTCTCTGTATTGCAATAACATGCCACATGCCTTTATTTCAAAGGTAAGATTCGTAATTGGGAAAATATATGACAATTAGAGGAAAAGAGGTGTAGGGTATAAAAAGTTTTAGAAAGCTTGTACAGAATTGTAATTTTGTGCGGGCCAAATGAATGAAAGTAATCTTCTTTATTCAAATGATAACAGCAATCTTCTATCACTTTTTTGAAAAATTATCTCTATCTAATATTAAAAAAAACATCATGCTAACTTTTATAACAATGATGCCTCTATTTTGCAGATGATTCAGATTGGTGTACACAGACACACTTGCTATTCTAGAGCAAAAGCGGCAGAGATTACTAGTGGAATTTAATTTCTGGGTAACTAATATTTAAGAATACTTATTAGCATTATTTTATCTCATTGTTAGAACAAAAATTTTCATTGCGTTTTAAATGAAAGATTTTTTACTCAGTATTTCAAATCTTCATAGAAGATTTTCTTTTGTTTTAAGTTTAAAATTCTCTCAAAATATGTACCTAATTTAGAATGAAAACAATTGACATTCACACGAAATGAATCTCACAAATTTTATTCTGAAACTTTTTTTCACCTTGTAGATATAAAGATTTGACACTTAATTACAGTGTAAAATAATGTGCAATAAGACATTATGTATTTATGCTATCTTATGAATTGACTCTGTGTAAAAAAAATTACTAGCTCTTGTTTTCGAAAGTTATGAATAATAATAACCGAAAAGAGCTATTTTTTTCTACCCATTTTGAATCACTGCTGATGAATTTTGTTTGTTTTCAATCAATGGAGAGAATTAAAACGAATCTGTAATTGCACATCTATTTAAACCGTCTAATGATGCCGTCTTTTTCATTCTGCAACATAAAATTAACTGGCGCATTTGATGTGTTTTTACGCAATCATAAATTTTCTGTATTGTAATTGGTAATTTCACCAAACAGTCGAAACATTATTAACTTATAATTAACACTAACTTATTGTTTTTCTATATATAGTGCGAATAACTTTTCTGAATTATATCCATACAATTTTTAAATATGGAAATAGACGAACTACGAATCGACGTTTACTGATTTCGAATTCTATACTATTAAATTACAATACTTTTACTAAAAATTAATATTACTGAATGTCGATAAAAATTGTATATTTGATAATTGAGGTATTCATTCAATAAAATTAGGGTTAGAGATATTTGACATCCATTAAGATTATATTTTATCATATATTAATTAAGCATACATAGGTAAAGAACTGCAATTTCAAAACCGTAAATCTCAAAGAATTTAAACTTCTTTCAAGAAACAAAATAATTTTTCCTTCCCTTTTTTTATCTGTCTAGGCATAAAAAAACACAAAATTAAAAATAGCTAAAAAATATGTTGTAATTTTTACATTTTTATGAAATTTCGAGCGATGTCCAGCAAAAGAAATCTTTATGTTTAGGCATGCATACACTTAAATATACAATGATCCGATTATCTGTTTTGTAGAGTTTTTCTGTAATAATAGACAAATAGACAAAAAATAAATCTAATGACAAAATTTGTCTATTTTTCGCTCTAGGGAACCTCTAAAACGTATAGATGCATTAATATCTCATTGTTGGATATTTTGATGATTAATACTTTGTTTCTAAACACTTTAAGAAAAGAATAACAGAAAACCAGAGAGTCAAAAACTTCATTAAGATATGCATTTTGTATGAAGTTGTATATGTTATGAATATATTTCTATGGTGGGAACAAAAACAAAAATAAAAACGTAAAACCTGAGTGGAAGGAAATAATATATGTCGCATGATACTTAAAAAAGAGAATAAAGAGAAGAATTCAAAATTTTGCAATTATTTCAAGGTGATAAACTGCATGTAATAAAGAGCGAAACTTGTCTCTTGTGAAAATTTGCTCGGATTTAAAAATTGATATATTTAATTCAGATAAATAATTAAATTATTTTTAAAATGTTATTTATTGAGCATGAAATATTTTTTATGTTGATTTGCACTGTTTGAAGTATTCTAAAAAAATCATTTTTTTTAAAAGTTGTGATTGGTCCAGAGCTGTAATTAATTGATGTTTAATAAGAATTCGTGCCTTTTTAAAGAATATTCTTCCTCAAATAAACGGGTAATCTTTCAAGATACAAAAAAAAAAAAAAAAAAAAAAAAAAGACTTCGAGAACCAGCCATTTTCTAAAGAAAAAAAAAGAACGACAACAACAAAGGGGTCAGAAATATATTAGATTTCGTTATCTTTCGGATTTTTCAAATCTGACCAGCCATGTACTCTAAAGAAACAGAAACAGTTTCGATGTACATTACAACACAACCAATCTTACAACCGAACACAACCTTTTCCTTAAAACCAATGGACCTCCTCCATATCGTAAAAGAAAAAGAGACACCAACAGCGGAAATCTTAAGAAAAACCTTACTTTTAATTCAATCGAAGGCTATAAACGCATTTCTTTTCGGAAAACAATGACCGTAGGGATTACAAATGCTTTCGGTCCCCCCCCCCTCAAAGAAGCAAGTTGTAATTTCGCGGAGAACTGCCTCCCTCTTTACTTGTTCTGTTTACTTTTTTTTTTTTTTTTGATGATTTTAGTTCACTGAAAAGCTGTTGCTCAACATTATCAAATTATCTGCAATTCTCTTTTCTGCAGATTTCTTACGTGCCTCTTAGGTTTCACAGAATGGGTTTCTATTAAAACGCTGGTGGATTAAGCTTCCCCTTTTTCCAAGGAATTAGAACGAGATTGAAAACTGTACTTCTTTTTGATCAACAACTCTTCTTATCATATCATGTTTTCATTAAACTCTTTGACACAGAATGTAACAGAAGGTTACAAATTTATTTATGATTAGATAGGACTAGTAGATACATTTAACTTTGCCGATGCGGATTTCTGCCAATTAAATGAAATATTAATGGATATAAATTCATAATCAGGCAATTGTTGCAATAAAATATATGCCTTATTTATAACTTATATCTGTTTTTCTTACACTGTGTATCATGTAGAAAATGGAATCTAAAATTAACTGAAAAATTATTATATGTGGTGAATGCTCACTTCACTTATGAAAAACTCTAATCTATTTTCATATATAGTAAAAAAAAAAAATCATAATGGATGATTTTCTATCTGCATATGTGTATATACCATAATAATTCAAAAACACGAAGAGCTAGATAGGTGAAATTCAGGGCATGATAATTTATCCAAATTATTATTGGAATCAAAAACATTCAATTTTATTATTAATGGATATAATGTAACAAAATAATATTATAGCAAATATATTATGTAATACTTTTTTATGTAATGATGCAATTTTACTAC
>JAPMOQ010002989.1:749369-767105 GCA_026543055.1 Argiope trifasciata
GGTGGGGTGGGGGTGGAACAACTTTCATTATTAATAAGAACATGTATTTTTTACTCATTTAAAGCCGGTAATGTTATATCTTCTGAATTATTAACCGGAGGTGAATATGTTTTTCATATAAACAGGAAGGCTCATGTGCGCCTGTGTGCTTTTGTGTGTAGGAAGACGTAGTGAACTTCCTCCTTTCCATGAGATTTTAATACAAGAAAATTCGAAACTAATATTTTCTATAACTGTAGACAGACAATGATGCTTTCATAAGTCATAAAATTTCTTAACTATTAGTTAAAAGCATGCATAGGCTTCTACATCTTCTTCAGAAGTTTTTGCCTTCAGACGTCTTTATTTTGTGTCCTTTGATTTGAACGCTTTCACGAGTATATTTCTTTTATGGGGCACTTCCAAGGATCAAGTTAATCTCTTATTACTTTTGACAAATGATGGATGAGTTCAAAAACTAGAGTCTTTGCCAATATAAGTTAAAAGCCCCTAATTATGTTTGAGTAGCATGGAAAGAGTCAAAACACTGTCTGGATGTGCAACTAATGCGATCATGCTGAAGCTCTTATGTAAAACTAAAATATATGTGTGTTATTGCTGCATTAGCAGTTTGGGGCGACATTCCCGGTTTCGTGAATGGAGGACTATCGATTCCTGATTTCTAGAATTATGTTGTACAAATGGATATAATGCACTTTAAATTCGTCGGAAGTTAGTCGTTTCCTGCTGTTGTGGTATGGAAATTTGGAAAAGTAGTTATCCAGTTTCTGTTCAAAATTATGAAATCGGTTGTGAAATAATCCTATCGAAAATCAAAACGGGACGCTAATTTAGCAGGGTCTTACTTAAATTTATATTGTTCATTAAAACTAAATACAGATTTTTAATGCGCATGTTATGTGGATATTAATGGATATTGTTTAGTGTTTCATACTAGATATTTAATGTGGAAAGAATCTAAACACTGGCACAAAGCCTTATAAACTGTGCAACGGTTTAAAAATTTTACTATATTCCATTACCATCATGGATACTTTTAGGGAAAAGAAATTAAAACATAAAAGAAAAAAGCAAGTAAACATAAAGGCTCTGTATCAAGTTGAGAAGAACAAGTAATATATATATATTTAAACATTCAATTCCTTCTTATTTATTTATATTATTTATATATATCTAATATTATTTAAGATCAGGTATTGCATCAGTAATCTCAGAGTTAGGCGACCAAATAGAAATTATTGAAAAAATTTAATTAATTAAATAATATTTGAAAAAAAAACTGTATTAACATCAAGTGTCATCCACTACAAGTTTAAAAAATACATTTAAACTTGAGTGGGTGAATAAAAAGTATTTTCTTAACGATTGAAAATTTGAACAACTTTTTATATGAATTTTTAAAAGCAGAGTGTGAACTAATAGTTAGAATTGAAAAAAAAAAATCAGATGGTTCTTCAAGAGAAATATCACTAGAGCAGCATTAGATCATCTTCAAGTTTTTGCGAAACACTAGAATTTTTAACGAATTGTTGGTCCATATACTTTTAGATCTTTGTCTAAATAAAGTTTCGAACACAGACCAATACTGAAATCAATGCCTTTATCATTAGATTGATTTCAAGTAGATAAAGTTAGAAGTGTGAATATTTTGGATATATATGTTTATGATGTATATATTTATCACATTGTGCTCAAAAATAGTTTTGTAATGAAAGATAAATAATTGACATTAAAATCATGTAACAAGAAGTATATTATTAAAATTTATTAAATAATCCCCATAAATCAGAAGCCCATATTGGTTGCATTTAAATTATGTTAAATTCATGTATTCAATTTTTGTAGGACACTAGATATATGAGTGTGGATATACTTTTAAAAATTAAAATAATCTCAAGTTCTTTTTTTTTAAAAAAAAACCCTGATTTATGTAATATTGTGATAACTGAATTATATTGCCATTGCTTCATAATTTTTAAAAAAATTCTTAATTTAAAAAAAAATGGAAAATGAAAATATCATTTACTTTTTATCGATTTTTTGATCTTAAGCGCTACTTCTCTTCAGTTAATTTTCAGTCGCTAGAGCTACAGTAATTTGATGACAGAATATTAGTTTCGAGAACCATAGAATCGCAGATTTGAGACTTTATCAAAGAATTTTTTTATGCAGTCAGACTTCATAAATTCTAAATCTTGATGGCGTCCAGCCATCAAGATTTTCTGTTGTAAGTGTATGTCACATCAAATGACCCAAATTCTGAATTGTGCCCCTAAATTGCTTTCATGCAAACGGAATTTAATTCAAGCCATTCAGATTTAAAATTAATTTCATTGAAAACTTCATAAAGACTTTGAAATTAACTTCACTTTTTATATAAATATCATTAATGCATCATTGAAGAGTATGCATGAAATTTTATTTCTTGTAATGAAAAATAAATAATTTCGTTTTGGGCAGAAAATAAAAATAATATATTTTACCTTTTTTGTGTACATATTCCTTTTGTTCAAAATGAATTTCAAAATATCCTTTTTTTATTTCTTATCCATATTTATTTTTATCGTTATTAATCTTTTTTTGTCGTTTGATTTACACATTTAACTGTCGTTTTAATTCTCATTCAGATTATTCTAGAAGTTTAAAAAAATCAACTGAGCCCTAAATTCAACCGAGAATCATAACAAACTAAATTTGGGTCGATATTGGATATTAATAACTATTTGGAAATTATTAGCCCGTATTATCTTGTTTCTATATCGAATTATATTTGATTACATACTCAGTTCTATAATTTTCCATTTTTTTATTGATTGAAATCTCTTAAAAGTTAGAAATTTTTTTCCTAGTATCTTATGTCTTTAGGGAATTCTGTTTAACTGTAAAGAAAGGGCCTTTCTTTCTGTTCAAGTTCCTATCATAGAAGGGATAATTTTAATGCAAATAATTTACTGAATCCGTATTGATAGAACCATGTTCATCCGAACACTTTTAATTCGAATTCATCAATATTTCGAATGTTTCCTTCATTGATCTCTTGAATTGAATGTTGATTTTGGATCTTAAAGCTTCAGCTCCAAATTTTAATGTTTTTTAGTATGCGTTGAATTGATTATTCAAGTTTTGTTCTGCCTTTTGTTTTTTAGATTAGTAACATTCGATTCTTTATTATATATGGTTTTGTTTAGCCAAGAAAAATAAACTGCGTGTTGTATTGTTTTTATTATATGAGTATAACATTTTGCAGAATTGATTAGTTTTGCTTAATTCTACAAACATAAAGAGCCATTTTTTTGTCTAAAAAGGCTAACAGTATCGATTTTGTAATAGTAATAATAAATTTCTCGTGTAAACTTGTACTATATGTATATACGCAGTGTCTTCACACCTTTCACAAATTCTCATTCCTTGTCCTGAGGGTAATTTCATAAACGGGTAAACTTTTTCAGTTACTTAAAAATTATTAGAAGGTTTTTTGATGCATTTTTCTTTAACATTAGTTTTCCTGTAAAATGTGAAATAATTTTGGGTTTATTATTTAAAAATTATTAAAAATTGGTTTAATATTCTTTATATTCTATCATCAAGTTTCCTTTGAAAACTTTAGTTTGGTTTCATTAATTTAATTGATATACAGGGTGGTGATAATTTAAAGTTCCACTTAAGTTCCATTAAAGGAAAACTACTGGACCAAATATTATCAAACTTGGTAATAGTTTAAAAGGCGGTCATGGGAATTTCTCCCCCCACCCCCGAAAAAAAGCCCAAAAATTCATTACTAGGTGGAGAAATGGCGCTATATGCAATATTGTTAAACGAAATAGGACATGGATATTGTGTTTTAAAATGTATTTAATCATTTCTGAAATGTGTTGCAAAACATATTCAATGTGGCATTTATCATTTTCTGAAAGCAAGTTAAGTTACATTGCTGCATTCTCATCAAGAGTTTTTAGTATATTCCTCTTACTGATTTCAAAACACGTCTATCTATCTAGTGCAGTGCCATCGCATTCATAATAACATTGGACAAGAAAAGCATGGTTAGAGACATTGCCGATTCGTAACAATGAGAACTCAGCAAAAAGGCTCAATTTTATCATGAAAAACCAAGTCACGTGTAAAGTAATAAAGATCTGTATAAATTATTTCCTCCTTCCAGCCGTAAGCCAATTACAAGACATTGCGGTTGTACAGTTTCGTTTATGAAACGATTAAATGCATTTTAAAGTACTGTCTTCATGTGCTATCTTGTTTATCAGTATTGAACACAGCGCCATTTCCCCTCCTGGTGGGGAACTTTTTTTGCGGGGGTTGGAGGGATGAAACTCCCATTACCTTCTTTTTTAACCATTACCAAGTTTGATAATATTTCTCCCAGAAGTTTTCCTTTTATGATCGTTTCAAAGTGAAACTTAAATTATAATCACCTTGTACAATTAATTCCATAATATGTTTACAAATTCAAGGAAAAAAAAAACGACAGTTGACGAAATTAAATTTATTTCATAAATATTAGCAAAGGCATTTTTGTGTATTTAAAATGCCTGTGATGGAAACCAAGCAGCTGAAAACACTCATGGAAAAGAATACTCTAAATGCGTATAGAAGTATAATTAAGAAAAAGTAGAAAGTGTATAGTATTTTGTTAAGAATAAAAACTGTGTAAATAAACTTACGATCTGATAGGAATAAATACCAAAAATGCCTTCTATGAGGGACATCAACCTGTACATAGTAAATAAATATATATATACTTTCTATCCACTAAATCCGGTGATGTGTCTTTGTTTACGGCTGGACCGCAGTGAGTGCGCAGTACTTACCCGTGTCTACTTATTTTGTAATAATTTTCAATTATATATATATATATATATATATATATATATATATATATATATATATATATATATACGGATACAAAGATAGTATTGGATAAAAAATTGGTGGAGTGATGATATGATACCTTCATTGAGGATGAATTGCTGTAAAGAACCCAAGGAGAAAACAAACTTAATGTTTATGGTTATACAATATTATAATGAAGCGAATGAAAGCCTTCAGTGTATACTTATTTAGTAATAATTTTCAATTTTATAAACAGGAAGGGTTTCATTGGTTGTCATAATAAAATCTTGAAGCGATGGTGTGGGCAATTGTATTTATTCTACCTTGGAAGCATAATCGGATTTGTCTGACTCCGCGTATGTATTCTCTAAATTTATTATCCTAAATATATTCTTTTTATCCACTAAATCCAGTGATGTGCCTTTGTTTACGGCTGGACCGCAGTGAGTGCGTTGAGCGTGCGCAGTACTTACCCGGCCTTCCTGACGGCCCCCGTGCAGTTGAAGGAAGCGGCGGCCGCCGCTCTCCGGGAGCTGCTGGAGGGATGCGCGGTCGCCCGGGGGTCCGCGGACCCCCCTTCTTCCTCGTCGCTCACGGCAGTCGTCAGGGACAATCGGTCGTCGTCAGACATCTGCGGAAACATAAAAACACCGGCATCAGCATCGGCAGGGCACGTGGACAGCCACCAACTGCCCTCTGGCGGAGGGTGGATTTAAGCTTTCTTGGCATTACGCCAAGATGGGGGAGGGAGACGAGGGAAAGGAGGAGAATTGAATGTAGCTAAAAATAAACTCACCTTATAACACAATAAAATTTTAAAAAGAAACAAGGAAAGAGAAATCAATAAAAGGAGTTTATTTAGGATGTTTAAATCTTGACTAAAGGCTTTAGAAATATAGATAAACATTAGTCTTATTTATGCATATGGTATGCTCTCCGAGACAGTTCATGATCGTGACGACAAAACGCTGAATCTGAAAATAAATAATTATTAAAATACCTTACAATTATTTTAATTCCTGGAAATTTATCTGCAAAAAATAATTATCATTTCTCAATTTTAAAAAAAAATTTCTTATTTTTACTTTGGTGTTTATTACCTCTATCATTTTCATACATTTTTTTTTGAAGCCAAGTAATATTATTTAACTTAGCAATTGACATGATCCCTTCAATATTTTTCCATTCAAAATT
Organism: Argiope trifasciata; assembly: GCA_026543055.1. Lineage (NCBI taxonomy): Eukaryota > Metazoa > Arthropoda > Arachnida > Araneae > Araneidae > Argiope > Argiope trifasciata. The sequence goes on from JAPMOQ010002989.1 coordinate 755,412, forward strand.
ATTTTTCAAACTGCTTTACTTTATTTTAGATCTATTTCCTTAATTTAACAACAACAAATAAACCCCCTCATTTTTCAGTGCTATTTCACTTGCGTAACTATTTATTTTATTTTATTGATTATATTTTGTGTGCAAACATCGCTGTTATACCAAAATGAGCTCCAATAACAACGAGTGCAAATTTAGAATTTAAAGGTGAAGGAACATTACTTCTCTAATCGATATAAAGAAAGTATTGATATAATAAATATAAAAATGTAAAAGTTAAAAAAAAGGCAATAAAGGCATATAAGCAGCACCACATTAACTTAACATGATTAACTTTTTAGAAAAATACCAGAGATTTTTTTTTATATATCCAGTTTTTCAACTTAATTTCAAACTTCATTTTAATCTATTAATACTTTCCTATACTAGTTTACTTTACTATTGTTATTATTTTTACCCCTTGATTATGAAGAAAACAAAAGCAATTTAAGAGTAAAAAATATAGAAAGAATTCTAGAAAAATTATACATTTCATAAATACATTATGTTATCGTACATCCACAAAGTAATAAAAGTATATTTTCAAACTGCTAATAAATGATGAAAATTTTGAAACTTTCCTTAAAAATGTAGCTGAGAAGAGTGTCATAATTATTCACTAATTATATGAAAATATTAATTATTCTAATGCAAATACTTTTTATATTCACATAATCAGTCAATTATTAAAATTATCTTGTGTGAATTTTATAAATAAATAAATGAAATTTATATATCATGGTGATAAATTCGATTCGTATGCGTGATACGTAACATCTTTTTTCTTCTTTTCTTAGCAGGAGGAGTCCATATTAAAATCTATTTTTTCTTAAAGTATTAAATTTCTTCTATCACCGACGCAAGCGCATTAAAATGCATACGTTACATTCCACGGGAGCACATACACCAGTGTGTGCGCCCCAAATGCTTTTCAAGTCTCAAACAATTAAAGAACTCAAAGTACGTATTTGTAATAAAATTGCGTCGGTGACTACAGAAATGCTTCAGAGTGTATGGAATGAAATGGACTTGTGGGAATTGGATGTTGGGTCAGAATAGAACCTGGGACCTTTGGGTTTGTAAGTCCGTAACATACCACAGGACAAAAGCATGCTCATCTCCCGTACATGTTATCTGCCTTATTAAGATATCACCACAGTCTCACCCACCAGTGAGTTAGACGAACGATATGCGTTGTTGTTGAGTGGTGATGAATTGGTTTGTTGAGTGAGTGGTTGCTGTGTATCTAATGCGCCGTACCCATGTTTGTTTGGCGAGCGGAGAGCTTTTTTTTCAGTTGCGCCGAGCGTTATGGCGAGCGTGCGTAGATTGTTGCGTCAAGTGAGTCTGACGACTTTGTGTTGCTGTGTCAAGTGAGTCTGACGACTTTGGTTGTGGGTAGGTGGCGCCACACATCAGTTGCTTGAAGGTTGAAGGTGAAGGTTCATCACGTCCGAGGTCACCATTGTGGTAGGCTAATTTGGCTCAGAATAGAACTTGGGACCTTTGCGTTTGTAAGCCAGTAACATAACCACAGGACAAAAGCATGCTCATATCCCGTAGATGTTATCTGTCTTATTAAGATATCACCACAGACTACTACCAAGATATTGTCTGTGTGACCAAGGAAAGTGTCATAGAACATCTGCGACTTACGTATATAAAATTCTGAAGTTTCATCAACATTATGCATTAATCAATGAATTCTTTTTTATTAAATAGCTATAGACATTTGAAATCGCTATATTCTTTTTGAAATACCCTTATTTATTTATGTAAAAATAAAAAACGCTTTGTTTAGTAGTTGCAGTTTTTTTCCCCTGCAGTTTTTAATCGTATTTTTAATGCATTAAAAATATTTTATTATGTAACAAGAATTTTCAATGTTTTAGTTATTACTTTTATATCTGCTCGATTTGTAACTATATGGTTATGAATTTGTGATATACTTTCCTGCACAGTAAATTCCCTGTTAAGGAAGATAGTTTTACAGATAGCTTTGATAAATGAATGTTTGGCGAGTCAACGATATACCGGTATCGGCCACAAATTTGACAATCATTTTTCAAAAAATACGTGACCTTCCGAAACTACAAGAATTTTGGCAATTTTTCGATTAGGAATGAAGATACCACATTCTTCTACAAGCGTTTTCGCCCTGTGATGGGCACTGTAAAATGCCGAATAGTTGGTAGTTGTAGTCTCGTCGAGAGAGAGCAGTTGAGTTCTCTCTGATTGCTCTTGATGTTATGATTGTTTAGTAGCCATCTGTGGCTGTTTACTGAAAATATTGTTTTAACATACATTTTGGCTGTACTTAGCTGTTGTGTATTTGTAAATTTGTGTAGAATGAAAAAAAAGTATTATTTCCTTATCCGTTACTGAGCCTGCTAAATTTTTTTTCACGCTAAGCCCACAGGAAGGATTTTAGATTTTTCTGTTATAATATTAAATCCACTATCGAGCCCAGTTTATCGTTCCTGGATTTAGAAGGAAATCCATATGAATAATATAAATTTTTCAAATATGATGGATAAAGGCAATTAAAAATATTCAATAACATATTGTATTTGTTTCTTCGTTGCAGTAAAAGGGATCATAAAGAGTCAGACAATTATTTAGTATTTCATTCAAGGCACGAAATGACTGTTGAAAAAGTAAATATTATTAATATTCAAAGATATTCTTTACATAAGACTTCTCCAAATGGAAACACTTTGAGAAATTCTCAATCAGGTAGTTAATTATATAGAAATATTATTGAAATGTAAGGGGAAGTTTCATATTAATAAAAGCATATAAAATCTAGAAAAGTAGGAGAATAAAATCACGAATATTTTTACAGCCTAAAATTAATTTTGAAAATTAGTAATAGTTAAACAAAGATATAGCAAAGGTATAGTTTGGTTTTGATCCTATTCTAATTGATTTTCACTTTCGAATGTCATCGTTAAATTGATACTGTAACCTAATGTAGATTACTATAAGTTAGCTGAATGAAACGTGCTAATTTTTTTCTTTTTTTCATTGAAATTCAACTAAGAATTTTCTGTTTAAAAAATGGCTGAAGTAATGTTTATTCATTGTGAAAACGCAACAAAACGTTCTATATCTATAATAAAGTTCAATGTGTGTGTGTGCTGGCGCTCTACAGGCCAGACAATTGGACTTATAGCTACCAAATTTTACACGTGTATATCTTGGGGGTGAGAAATGTCCACCTCAGAGGGTTTTTTTTTCGAATTTTTATTTCGAATTTGAATTAATTAAAAATTAAACGAAATTTCTACGTTTTTCCGTCATAACTTTCGAAAATATTGCACAGAATTGATTTTTGTATCATATTAAAGATAAAAGATAATCTTTTTAGTGATACTAATACTATATCAACTAATTAAATTTCGAATTTTACTGAATATTTTTTTAAAAAAATAATTTAATCATATTTTTAGCGACAAAAATAAAATTTAAGCAACAGGGCCACGTTACGAGAGAAAGGCAAAAAAATATCTTTGTTGCCATCAAACTGACAAAAACTCAAATTAAAAAATAAATAAATTGTTATTGCAAATTAAACATTTAAAAATGCAATTTTCAGCACGTGTCTGTTTGAAATGAAATAGATATGAAATAAAATTTAAGGATTTTTCTAAAAAAAAATTTAAGGAAAAGTTTTTATGACTTTTACAGTATTATTAAATTAATCAGCTTTTTTAAGACAAATATAGTTTAATACATATATCTTTTCAATTCAATACTCAACGGCTAATTTGTAAAACTCTAATAATAGAAATACATCTATAAAGGGGATCTAAATGAAGCAAATAATTACATAGTATGCAGCATGTGTTTATAAATGTTTTAATAAATGAAGAGCGTTTAGCTTTTATAACGTGTACATCTATAAATAGGGTCTAAATCGTAGGTCCCTAACGTGAGCGATAACGCCCGTTTGTTGGCGTTTGTGGCTTTCAGGGGGACAGTAAAAGACCCAGAGAAAATTAGGGGATGTTGATATGTCACGGAGGGGCGTGAAAAGATTAACCAAATATTGTTTACAATGACTTCAAAGAACGATTGCAGGACATTTTAAATAAGAACATACCAGACTGGCTTTTGGATCCTTTTTCCAATGTCAACACAGCAGGATCATCTCAGTTAGAAGAAGAACTAACAGAACTGACGACAAATGAGGAATTAAAAATTAAATTCAAAAATGGCTACGAAAAGTTTTGGCTGCAGAAGTTGATTTGGCAACTGTATTCAGGATTATGGTCGATTGTTCGACGAATTTTGATAGCATTCCCATCTTCGTATTTAGCAAAACGTGAATTTAGTTCTGTAGCAACATTGGTAACGAAAAAGAGAAATCGGCTCAATGTTACTGTACGCAGCGATTTACGATTGTTTTCAAGTGAAATCGAGCTTGATATTAACAAGCTTGTTAAAATGCATCGATCTCAGCCTTCATATTAGTTATGTTAGAAAGTCGATGTATTTAAATTTTAATAAAAATGCTTTTTAATATAATTAAGCATGAATTTTGATTGTTATCTAAAACTGTCAATTTATTTATTTAGAAAACAATAGATTATTATGAATTACTTCGTATCATCAAAACTCCTATCTGTCCTCATAACAAGTAAAACTTTTTCAATTAAAGAAGAAATTCAGTAGCGTTTCAATTCCAGCAATATTCTATCTATTAGTAATTTTTTTATATTGAATTCTTGCATTCACCGTGCATTATGTATGCTCTTATTTCTCTGGAGTTGGAGGGGGGCGGTATTGAAATATTCACTAGAAAAGGGGGCACCAGTTCAAAAAATGTTGGGAAACTCTGCTCTAAATGAAGTAAATAATTACATGGTAAATGACATGAGTCTATAAAAGCTTTAATAAATTGTCATGTCTCTAACCACTATGGAGCTGTTCTGTAGTCCTAAAAAGGATCTGAAGTGAAGAGTAAAAGAACAGATGGTCGGGGTGGAGGCCATGATGTTTATTAAGGAATCTGGACGCGGAGAGTTTGCGTAGTTTGTAGGAGTTCTGAGTATTCCTGTCTGGCATGTACAGTTATTACTGCACGCTCTCATACTAGAACAAGGGTTTATATCAGGATTTACCTTAGGATTACCTAAAAAAGACGAGCTTCATAAACCATTATTATCAATACGTGTTTTATAAAGATAAACTGCAACATGTTTAAAAACGTTGCGAAAGTTGATCTGCTCTTCGTATTACAGGGGATCTGCGAGACGATAAGCTTTTAAAGCTTAAAAGTAGTTGAGCTACAAGATATTTTGTTAATATCAAAAGAGCATCTTAACTTCTATAAACTACGCGAGCATCTCATCACCAAGTCTTTATAACTGACTTTCTTGTCACTACTGTAGCGCAGCGAAAAAAGGAAGAGGAATTAAATCGGTTGCGTTTGAAGCAGCGAACCAAGAGCAGTCAGATAACATAAGATAGTGTTGAAAATAACAAATCTTTGGAGAAACCTCTGAAAGCAGTTCAAACTCTGTCGATTTTTGTACCTAAAAAGAATAAAACTTGGAATCTATTTTTTGGTTCTATTGAAAGGGCTTTTAGACATAAAAATATTCCGGAAGAGTTTTAATCCGAAATTCTATTGAAATTAATTTAGAAAAGGTTGCGAATATATTAGTTATGTTGATAAGGAGGATTTAAATGATTAAGGAAAAATCAAATGTTTAATTATGAAAGAATACGAACCATCTCCTTTGGTTTGTTCAGATAATTTTAAGAAAACTAGGAGATTACTCGGGGAAACTCATTAGCATTTAGCATCTCGTGTAAGATCGGGTTGTCTTCACTATTGCAAGATTCGCAAAGTGGATGATTTCGACTCATTGATAATTCTGATCATGCCTGATAAAATCTTTGAAATTTTAGATGACGAAACGTCTACACATGTTGCAGTCAGACAGGGAAAAATTTTTCTACAACCAAGGGAATTGGCGAAAGAATGTGACATCTATTTTACTGTGAAGGGTAGATTCTTTGGGGAAATAAAATATGAGAAACGGAGTGTTTATCGCTAACCAATGCATAAAAATACTAAGTATATTCAACCGCCGTTAAGGAAACCACAGTTTACTAATGAAAACAAATATTCTTTGAAGATGCGTGAATATTACATCTGTTCTAGTAACTTGCATTTAGCGAAAAATTGTACTGATAGAAGAAATAAAAATGAACAGGTAAATAAAACAGGTAATGATACACAAAGAAAACTAATAAATATTTCACAGGTGCCCTTAAATAAACCTGATGATAATCCTGCAATCGTGGCTGGTGTAAATTCTAAGCAATTGCAGTGTTCTGAAAATGTTAATAAAATTAATTTATACCCCTTACAAAAAGTTTCTATTTGTATCGCAGATAGACAAATTGAAGCAATAATTGACAGTGGCGCGGAAATTTCTATTTTAAATACAACATTAATTTCAGATGTAGAAATCGAAGCGAAAGGAAATACAATATTAGAATCAGCTTTCAAAGACAGAGTTGATGCAAAACTAGGTGTAGTGCCTGTACATTATAAAAACCCTGAGGATTGTATATTTCATAGCTGTAATATTTTATTAGCTCTGACTGACTAAACATTCCTTATTTGATTACACCAGATGTCTATAACTCCTTAATTTATGGCTCGCGGAAGAATAAAAATCAACATTGAAAGTATTGATGGCTCGAAGTGTAACTCGATTGATATACATTTGGGGGAAGGAAAACATGAGACAGATTTACGGTCGGAAGAGTGTTCTTTTTCCCGTTCGGAAGAGTGTTTGCAACTTAGAGAGCAACTTAGTATTTGTTTAATCTTGGAAAGTGGAAAACTAGGTAGCAATAATTATGGCGAATTTTCAGAAGTTAATAGATTCCGAAAACTGCAAAGAGAATGTTTGACATTAAAGAATGCTTTTAGAAATGCTAGTTTAAAAAAGAAGAATTTCTTTTTACGGGATGAGTTATTATTTCACAAAGATAAAATTTGTGCGGACACAGTTTATCAGTTAGTATTACCTCAAAGTTATCGGGATAAAGTTCTTCAACCAGCTCATAACGAAAATAATCTAGGGATGAGAAAAACTACAGAACGTATTAAATTATCTTTTTACTGGCCAAATGTTTCAAAAGATGTAGGAAAAGATTGTCTAACAGGTGAAAAATGTCAATTAAGAAGTCCGGTGCGACAATTGGACAAAATTCTTATCACACCGGTCATTAGAACCCCATACCCTTTTCATACGGTAAATGTAAACTTAATTGGAGAAACCATCGGGAAGAAGACATAAATATTGTCTGTGTTTAATCGATAAAAATTCCAGAAGGTCAGAAGTAGCACCACTAAAAAATCTTTCTTCTAAAACAACATGCGATGCACTTTTAGAAATATTCATTCGTACCGGAATCCCAAAAATAATTTGTAATGATCGGGGACAAATTTCACGTCCAAATTGACAAAAGAATTCGAAGATAGATTTTCGGTTTTCTACTCCGTCATACTCAGCGTCGAACAGTTTAGTGGAAAAATGGAATAAACAAATGTCACACCATGTAATTCGTTCAGATCCTACCGACTGGGCTAAGCATATTCCATATTTACTTTTTACATATAGAAAAGTACCTAATTGTACTATTGACATGTCCACTTTTAGACTTATGAATGGACGGGAAACTAGAGGTCCTTTATCAGTTCTAAAATATTTTTTGGTCAAGTAAAATACTGCCCCTAAATCTGTGTAATTCCAAAACAGATTATCTGCAAGAATTAAAAATAAATTCAGAAAAGGTGGCTGATCTTGCATCTTCAACCACCTTTAAGAAACAAAATTCTTATGCATATTACTTTAACCATGGAAAGAGACCAAGAAAGGCGAGTTAGCCCATTTTCTCATTCCGGATTCTAATAATAAATTATGTGCAAGCTGGACTGGTCCAAGTGAAATAATTCAAAAAGTAAATCCCCATTCTCATGAAGTTAAACTACCAAATGATAAAGTTCGACATATCCACACTAACAAAACCAGACAATTTAATGCTAGAACACAAAATATAGGCGTTAAAAGCCTCTTAAACTGACTGATTTATGAATATTTGAATATCATGATATATTAAAAGAGGGCAATTTTAAACCACTTCATCAACCGGTCTAAAGGTGATATCTAAGACTATAAAAATATTGATTGTTATAAACTATTCTATTAATAATTTCATAAGTCGATCAAATTTGATAGCAGAAGATAGAAACCTTCATTTATTTATTTGAAAATTAAAGTGTCAAAATTATTCCGTAGAATATGATTTCTTAGAATTAAAAGATAATAAAATTTAGAATTAGTAAATTTTTTGAATTATGTTTATAGACCGAAACAAAATAAAATATTGTTATTCGATCATTTGAATTCTTTTGAAAGTAAAATTAAAAACTGAGTTTTATGATGAATCTCAGAAATTTTTGTTGAATAATTCTTGAAATATTACATAAACTATTTAAATTTTTCTGTAGTACATATAATGATTCCCTTTACCTTACATATATTTTTAAAAAAATGCTTGGTTTCAGTAAAACATTCTTTTATATAAATTTGCAATTTAATCATTTCTACTTTAGTTTAAAGTTGAAATTTTTCGGGAGTTGACTGATAAATCTTGAGACATAGCACATTATAGGCTTAAGACCTTTATAACTATATGAGGGAATTATATGATTATCAAAACTTGAATCTTAAAAATATTTTAATGAAATAACTATTAAAAGACAAGTAAGATAAAGTATTTAATTGACTGTGACAAGTCACATAAAGTATTTAATTATCAAAGCAGTTACATAAAGTATTTAACTGACACTTTTAAAGAGCTTTGAAATTGGCAAACAGTTGGTTACCAAAGGCTGCTGGTATTATAATAAACATGCAAGGCTTTTGAAGAATTTTCAATCAAATAAAAAACACTTTACTTTTTAACACACTCCTTTAATTCTAAGTGCTGAATATTAGGAACTAGGTGTTTTCAATGTTTAGACTATATCAATTAACATTTTTGTCAGTCAAACGGATTTTGTGTTCATTTTACCATTTATAATACTAGAATTAATTCGTTGAATTACCAAATGACAAATAAATACAAAAATTGGATAACCTCAACAAAATACCATTCTTCATTTATGCAAAACAAAAATGATACGTAGCCACAGTTAAGGTGTATCAAGCATTAGTTTGAATGTAATCAAAAGTGACAAAACATTTTATGTACTTATATATATCAATAAGCTAACTTTCAAACATTAATAATATTTCCCAAAATTATAAATATCAGTCATAAAATATTTTTATTTCAAAATAACTTTTTAAATATTATTTTTAACTATAAAAATAATTTGCTTAACATTGAAATAAATCACTCTAGAGATGTAACTTCTTTTAAAATATTTATTTCATCATGCAACTTCGTTATCTCTGAATGCGAACTATATAATGTCTAATGTTTTTGAAATACATACTCATGAATTTATATTATATAACAAGGTGTACTATTTCTTGAAAAACTTTAAAATTACCATACCTTTGATTTTAATACTATTCCGAGGTTTATTATTTGAATAAATGCTAAAATAATTTCTTAGTGGATTATCTAGATTACGTTTCGAAAGATTTACAGATTTGGAAAATAAACTTAAAAAAAAATCTCAGTGTGCTTGAATAATTGTATTCATAAAGAGACATTCTAAATTTGAGAATATATTTATGTGATGGCTTAGGACGTTATTTAAATTTCTATTTGTATGTATAATAATTTTTAAGTGTATAGAGAGTGGTTATAGAATTTTCATAAACTTCAGTATGTTATTTAAGCACTTGCAAAATATGTTGTTCATTTTAAAATTTCCTGTTTATCAATATTTTTACATTTTCGTGACATTTTTAGTTAATTTCATTTGCGTGCAGAAATTGTTTTCATAAACAAATGATTTTTTGATATAGGAAAGGACATTTTTCTAGGATCAACACATTTTAATCTGTGTTGATTAAGGAGAAACAAACGAAATCAAATTAAGATTTTTATTAATCCATAAAATAATATTTATATATAATTCTACCTTGAAACCACAGATATTTTATTTTTACTTATTATAAAAATGATTGTGTACTTATGTATGTTTGTTGGCAGATTAGATAGTTTGGCTAGGGTTATCAAATTTGGCACACCACTGACTGTAGGAATTTCCACCTATAAGTAATTTTTTGAAATTTTAATTGGGATTTCAATAAATTAAAAATTAAGCAAAATTTTGACGCTTTTCCGAAATTATTGCAGTACAAAAATTATTTTTACATCACCTTGAAATTCGCATAATTATATTTTCAATGACACTAATTTTTTGCTATCAAACTTTTTCTCTACATCTTATTTAAAAAAAAGTATTTTAAGCATATTTTATAACAATAATACAAAAATCTTAAGAATTTGTACGAATAAAAAACGCATTATGAACGATTATGAAGAATTCTAAATCATCATAAAAGACACCATTGAAGTAGCAGATATAGTTTCGTCTCTGTTTTTACAATCCAAATTACTATCAAAGTTACTACAAAAAAAAATGAAATGTGCAAAATAATAAAATTTCTGTCTATAAGACAATTAATTATTGACAATGAAAATTTCATGAAATCAAGGTATGTATTTATTTAATTTAAAGAAAAGCCTCTAAAAATGTATATTTAAAATACAGTTAAATGAAAAATGGCATTTGTTACATTATTTCAGCTAAGAAATTATATTATATTAAAGGGCTACAAAAAGCAAGGTGAATCTTTTTTATAGAATTTTAGGGAGCTGATAGAAATAAAAAATGCTTGGTATAATGAATAGAAAGGCTTTAAGATTTTAAAAATATTATGAACTATATATCTAACAAAACTTTAAATTAAAAAATATTTTAGAGAAATTCAGACCAAGTTATATATAATATTGAATCGAATATTTATTGAACATTAATTTAGATTAACAAGCTGGTCATCAAAGTCTGTTAATTAATAAATAATATGTGGTGTGAAGTATAATAATTTTCAATTTGATTGTTGAATTTATTTTTTAAACTTTTGTGAAATCATGAGAACAACCTCCGAGACCTAAAAATATTTTTCTGAGCTGATTTAAGTGAATTTCAGAGCCAAAACAAGTTATTGACTTTAAAACAAATGTAATAATACTAAATTTCCCTTCCTTTTAATATGGGTATAAAGACAAGTAGAATTTGCATAGCAAAACCTCGCTAGATTGCCCTGTTTTATTATTCTGAGGGCTGGAGAGTATTAAAAAGCAGGAAGTTACTATTAATTAATTTGTTTTACAATTATATTCTTAGTTGAATATAAGTGATATATAATATATTGAAATTAAAATTTAATAAAAAATAACTACAGGAATTTTTAAATGAAACTTTATCAAAGCTTAAAAGGTTAAATGACCCTATTAAACTACTGCATTTTTGTGTGAAATAATAACCTGAAATTTATCACTAGTATGATTTCATAATATGTATTGTCCTATTGTAAATAAATTTAGCGCTTCCTAATTTCAAAAATCCTCATGTTTTGTAGATGAGGGGTGATGAAAAGTTATAAGCTGCAA
>JAPMOQ010002989.1:787105-857911 GCA_026543055.1 Argiope trifasciata
GAGATTTATGACTTCACATTAGAAGAGAACGTCTTTTGTATATTCTATAATGATAGATCTTCACGTTGAACAATTGAGATTTTCCACATTTTTTTTACTTCAATTAGTTTCATAAAGAAATGTGTTCTTTTAGAATTAAGAAAATGAAAGATTACTTTAGATCTTAACTTTTTTTATAATCGAAACTTTAAAATGCGTCATTCGCTATTTTAAGAACAAATTAAATCTTTGGGAACTCAAATATTAAGTCAAACCGTCTATGAAAGGAAAACCTAATTTTGGAGAAAGTATGCTTTTAGAAGGTGTAAATTTTATAAATTATATAATGTATTTGCAAGTTTCAGAAATCTTCATAGCTATATAATATAGTTTTAATAAATTTATTTTGTACAACTTCTTTCTCAAAACAGAGGTGATTGTAAATTCTTATTTATTTTCCATCTACTTAAGAAGATATAAACTATATATTTCAAAATTTTGTATTAACTATTTGGAACCGAAGACAATTCAGTATTCAAAATTTGAAATTAAGTTTCACTTAAAAACAATAACATTTTAAAATTAAATATCTTTCAGAATTACTTGAACAAATCAGCTCCTTAAGGAACGAAAATGTTCTCACAGTTAAGAACCAACATTTCATTTCCTATTTTCAATTATTTCATGAAATTTGATCCAAAATTATTTTACTGATTTTTTATATCTTGTGTTTATAATTCAAAACAACAGTGGACTTTTAAATAAGGAAAAAGGGACATAAGCCTCAAATTATTATTTTTTATCATTTAGTCAAGAAAAAATATGTTTATATTCAACTAAAATAGTATTATAAGATATATTCTTTAATAAACTGAATATTTCAAAGGTCTATAGGAAAAAAGCACATTTTAATTACTTTCTTTAAAATGATAGTAAAATTAGATTCAAATATAATTAAAATGTTACAGGTGTTTAAATTTTTTCAGAATTTAAATAGAATTGATAATAAAGATTTCGGTTAAATATTAAAAGAAAATATATCTTTTTACATTTTTATTATTATTTTAGATAGCTAAAAGCCAATTTTAATTCCGAAAGACGAAATTCCTATGAAAATTCAGTAAGTGTGCAAAAAAATCAACATTTAATTGGAATCACAAAATTATGCATAGTCTTATTCCAGGCGAATTTACATTGAGTAATAAGGGAAAAAACTATAGATTGAGTAGCTTGGAATATTTTGCAATTTAATATATATATATATATATCTATATATACTTTCATTTTTAAATGTAATATTTTGTTTTAAAAGTTTTTTAAATAATTTGACGTATTTATATTTTATTAATTGACATTATGTCAGGGCCAATCCTAACCCGGTTTTTTTTACTCATAAATGTAATTTATCTATATTATACTTAATATTCTAAATTGTTCCCTAATTTTTGATTAAAAAATTATGTAGAAACTACTTTAAACTAAAAATATAGGGAAATTTACCGCAAAGAATTTCATTTTTAGAAAACAAAAAACAGCTATCATGTATTTGTTAGCTGAAGCAATTTAGGTACAAAGTATATTAAAAATTTCGGAAGCACAGCTTCCTTATGAAATAGCAAACATTATTCTTCAATTAAATTGTACTAAAACTAAAATATTGATTTGTTAAAATTCGCATGGATGCAATGAAACGCTAGTCTTTAAAATATCTGTGGGAAATTTTATAACTTTAAGTGAATGATTCTCAAATATGCCTAATAGTCCACAACTTCGAAAAATTGTTATATATGCTTGGCACATTTCAGACCTTAAAAATCTCAAACAGAAACTTATTTGAAAACTTTTTTATATCATGAATAACTAAGATTTTAAATTCAAAAGAAGTTTCAAGAAGCAATATTCCTTGCAATGATTTGCTTCATTTCGAATATTAACGATTCTGGCAAAAATTGATATATTCGTGAGGACATTCAAATCACCCATTATTATATAAATTAAATACTTTCGATTCTTTAAAAATAATTCAATAAAGCATTTCTATGTGAAAATATTTTTAATTTTCAGATTTAGAAACACAATATCTTAATGAAACAGCAAACATTTATCTTCAATTAAATGATTCACAAATAATTAAAATTAAAATGATGATTTTTTTGAAAATTCGCCTGGATGCATTTGAAACCCCAATTTTTAAGATAACTTTTAAGAAATATTTTTGATCAAGACATACACGCGATATGTCTAGATTCTTAAGCTCCACCCTAGTTATCATATAGCTAACTCTCGCCTAATGAAATCATTAATTCTGAATAATATTCATTATGCGTCGCAGATATCTTTCAGGAGATTAATTCTTTTGCAGCGCCTAACACGCAACTTCAAAGTACCAAATCTTACTCATTACACATGCAAATGCTCTGCAGATTTTATATTTATATAAGAGTTCGTACAAGATAGACTGCTTTCAAAATAAAATTTTAATATCTTCATTCACTTGTAAACAGTAGATGGTGACGAATTAACCAGGAAGATGAATTATTGCATAGGAAAATTATACAAGTTTGCTCCAATTAAACTTCTACAATTGAGTTAGATATGATGAGAGTTTTATTAGTCCAAACGAGGCAGGACTTTAAAGACAATTATTTCGAATGATGCACTAACCTTTCATTAATACAAATAAATTAGTACAAAAATTAGAAGAAAAAATATAAGGAGAAAGAAAAAAAAATTAGAAAAGGAGGAGAAATGGATTTTCAAGATAAACTAATCTTTTAAGAAACTCGATAAAATTAAAAGTTCCCTCTAACTAAACGGGTCTAGGTGAGATTATGTTAATAAGTAGACTAAACTACTGTGAAAAAGGGCTTGATAACTAATTTGTCCATGCAAATGTGTTTTTGCAAATGCTTAACAGTTAGAAATATTTAGTCAGAAAGTAGAACTTTTCATCTGAATATTGAGTTCTGAATACTGTCACGGTGTTGAAGATCTTAAATTTATGAATCTAAAACCATTGTAATGCTATGCCATAATGTCTTTGTTCAATAGTGGGATATGTTATAAATCTTCTAGAACATACTTTTATCAAAATAAGTAGACTAAATATATTTTTAAACCATTTTTCCTCTCCCCTCTTATCTTTCAGATCATTTCAATATCTTGTGCTTGAATTTACGTCGTAAAACTGGTGCATCATAATCTATTGGCGAAATTTTAACTTTTTTCTTACATAATTAGTTATTTATTGTTAAAGTACTTTTGTAATTTGGGATCACAGAACACCTTCCAACGCTTTCTGAGTTGGTAATTTTTAATTCTTTTCAAAACTGAAATTCTTTTCATAGAAATAAACTCTCTCTCTCTCAAAATAAAATTTGCTAGCTCTATAATTAAATACATTTTCTGTCAAACACATAGAAAATTCACCGAAATAAATTATTTTAAATTCTCTAATTTAGAGTCATTCTGTACTTCTGCGTAAAAATAATGATTTATATTTATATGCAATGGATGCTAATATTTCCAAAACTTTAAATGGAGAATTACTTGTGAGTAATTTATGTGCAGTTTTGTGCAATCCCCAAGGGTGTATAGAGAAATAAAAATAGTATTTCTACTTTTCCTTAGGCAAAAACAGTAAAATAAACCTGATATTTTTCTGATACTGATTTCCATATATCTTGTTTCTCCATAAATTTCTTAAAAGGATTGCTATCTTATCTGAAATTTTATCATTGTTTCTATTCTTCCCATCATATTTAGCTGTAGATAGTTAATTGAAAATTTATCATGTTTTCATCATAAGCATTCATTTTCATCGAATGTTTGACGTAGCATAACCATATTTGTGTCCTGCGTCATTAATCCCAGTAAATCAACTAACCGATTTTGAACACGATTGATATGATTCGTCAGAATAGAAAAGAAAACAGAGAACTGAATTTGTATGCAATACATTTAAGCATGAAATGTAATGTTCTTACAGATATTGCGAGAGTGTATCACTTTTAAATAATTTTCGATTGGCGTCCAAACTGGTAATATATCCTATTGCCTCATACTCTTGCTAACTTTAAGTCAAAACGTGATATCATAATACTTTCATTTCCAGTATATGTTATTCAAACGAAGTACTAAAAACATTTTTTAAACCTTGATTAAGTTGAGTTTTTTAAACAAGACGCATGAAATGTTTAAAGTTAAACTTATGCTGATTATGTTCCATCAATTTCAACAAGTGTATATTAGTTTCGATGCCACAAGATGCCAAAATAAATAAAATGAGATCAAGCCGATAAAAAAATATTTGAAAATGAGAAAAAATAATTGGGAAGCCCTGACAACAATAACCGATGCAACTGAGACCAAAATTGAAATATAATCCATAATAATTAAGGTATCCGACTACGTTCGAAGGAAAATTTTTGAAAAAATCGATTTTTAAAATACTATTTACTCCTGTGGTTTTTAGGTGTATTGTTAGTTATAAAACAAAATACAACAAATAAAAAAATATTTGGAAGTTTCATATATTTCGAGAAATATGAAAATTTGTTGAAAATTTTAATGAAATTTAATCAAAACTGTTAACACTCAACATAAAATGGTAATTCAGCAATCCTATTTTTCTTTGGACACAATTTATAGAATATAATGATGAATGAAACGAACCAAACTCTAAGAAAACTTTTGAGATGCAAAGAAGTTATGGGTAAAAATATACTTATATATCCATTTTTTTCCATAAATTCGCATCTTAATTTTTCAAAAAACACTAATAAATGAAAAAGTATTAGATCAACAATAAAACTTTTGGTTCATTCCGTTTGCCAAATCATTTAAAACACATGCTGAAAATACCTCTATTAGTTTTTGAGATATCATGTTAACGGTGAAATTTTTTTATGAAAATTAAAGTTTTGAGAAAATTGCAGACAAATATCGCTGAAATATACGTTTTGTTTAATATTTCCTTGGATGAAATGGCAAGTCTTATTTTTCCTAGAAAAAAAAACAGACTATTTTAGAAAGAGTAAAGTCTGAACTAAGAGAAACAACAATGTAAAAAATTGTCGGATACCATAAACAATATGACAAAGTAATTTTCCAACACGATAATACTCTACTTCATCTTGCGAAATCGGTCAAACAAAAATTAGAAAAGTTTAATTTGATTATCCTATCGTAGTTACTAGATTCTCCTGATACTACTCTTCCGAATCACTTATTTCGATTCATGGTCTATAGCTGGTATGAGTAACATTACCATTCTTAGGAGGATCGGAAACATGACATGAATTGATTATAAAGCTCATTTTGACAGAGGTTCCATTTATTTACCGTAAAAATAGAATTTCTTTAAAAAAAAAACCAACGACTAGAAATTGAAAAATTTTGAAAAATCGCAATCTATTTTTAGCTTTAAAATCGTATTTCAAAATTTCATTGAATTAAGACCCTTAGTCATTTAATTGAAATCAATTGGTTCATGTCCTTCTGAAATTATATTAACTAAGCCTATTTTATTTTTTATTCCTAATATATATTTTGAATGATGCTAAGCTTTCTAAATTTAGCAAGCAGCATATGCATTTTTTTCATTGTTTCTCTAATTTGTTATAAAATTGAGCATTTTTTTCATTATGAATTATCCGAAATTGTAGTTTTGTGTCATTGTATCGAGAAAAAAAAATGTTTCAATAAATTTTATCACTGTTTCTATTCTTATAAATAGGGACATAAATTGTAAACAACAAATACGTTACTAAAAATTTGTTATTGTGTTTCTGAATGAAACGTATTGGAATCAATTTTAAATAGGACATTGTAAAAAAACAGTTTTATTTTACGAGCAAGACTCGAGAGCGAATTAATTTTGTTAAGCAAAATTTCTCTGTATATAGCCGCGGTAGCCTGATTGGTAGAGCGTCAGTCTCGCAACAGAAAGGTCGTGGGTTCTGTTCTCGTCTCGGCCAAAGACCGCCGTGTTGGATAATGACATTTGGGGCACGTTAAATAGGTCGTGGCTGCAAAGTCCTCCAAGTTCCCATTACAAATTATAACTCTGGGGGTACTGAATCAGGGATGAGCCGGTCTCTGATTTGGACCTAAATTCTTACTTGCAGATGGATGAATGAGTTTGACAGATCCATAAAAAGGGCTGTGTCGTGTATATTCGAGCAAAGACGTATTATCACCTTAACGGTGCTCGTTAACAATGAAAGTCGCACACTTCTGCCATAATTCGAAAGAGCTCTACTCATTCGGGTTTGGTATGACCAAGTGGCATTAGACCCACCCACATCTGTATATGAAATTTTGGTGATTATTATTATGACATATATATGTTATATTAGATGTTGATATGAATAGAAACTTAAAGAATTTTTTATATTACTACACGTTTTCACCTTTATGATTCTTTTTTTAGAATCAAATTGAATTTCTGTTCTTTCCAATTTCCACTCTCCATTTTAACAACAACTGTTTATGAAACTGAGCCAAACATATAACTTACCATCTGACAGAGCCTCTTCTCCAATGCAAAACTTATCAATTTGTAATTACTAGGAGAAGACGCAAATAAATACAATGAGGATAACAACAGGAGAGATAGAAATGGCTATTTTGAAGTATTCAGTTTTTTCAGCGAGGAAGATAAAAATCAATTACTGTTCGTGCTCTCATCGGAAAAGCAATTAGTGAAGCAAGACAATTCATTTACTGGCAAGGTTTTTCCTTCTCTTTCGTCTTCGCAAATCGCGATGCTACTGTTTCGGATATTTTTAATGTCTGCATCCAAACTATCGATTATCTAAAAAGGAAGAAAATCGAGTTTTCTTTGCTCGTGCAACGGAGATAAAACTCTCTTTGGCATGCATTTGGTGTTAATCTTTTCGAGTAGTTTAGAGGGCCAGCTGTAGGCGAAGTTCAGTAGGTCAAAAGGAACGAAAGAGAGATAAAAGGTTTCTAATTTAAAAAACTTTTCCTTTTTATGTCAGACATTCTGAAATTAACCGTAAATTTGATTCAAAATGAAAATATTGCAAAGATTTTAATTTTTCTTTTGTCATATTTGTTTGATTTGCCTTTCCTTTTGAATAACTTTATTTAATCAATTTTTGGGTTTTTATTCATTGGGCTGATAAATCTTTGCCATTGTTCTTGTAATTAAAAATCTTTCATTTTAAGGTAGATATTCCGCAACATACTGAAGTTGTTTCAAGATTTCAAATAAAATATCCACGCTTCGGTTCTGTTTATGAAAATGTATTCGAAATCTAATAAGCAGTAGCTGGTTATGTATTAAATAATTCTATCAATTTAGATCTAACAATATATGAAAAAGTTTGAGACACTTTATCTGTTTTGAAATATAAAAATTCCCCACTGGATATGAAAATATTATAGTGTCATAATGCATATCATTATCCTTTTCTTCAAGGGATGCAGTTAAGATTTTAGAGATTTATAAATATAGAGATTTTGAGGCTTAAATCAAATAAATTTATAACTCTGTACGATCTACAATCTCATCTGAAGAAATTCGTATCATGTATACGATTTTAAAAGTTGGAGGAGAAAAATCTTTAGTAACATGCTGGATAAAAAATAATATTGTTATCTTCCTACTAAATCTTCCTTTCTCATAGTTTAATCTAAAGAAAACGTCCAATTGTTTTTCGACTTCTTTTCTAGCCTCCTTTTCGATTTATAGTATCTTTCACTGCGAGAAAAGAACGATTGCCATAAAAATACTTTTACAGAAATTGAACCAATGTAGAACTTCCGTGTAGAAAACAGTTGGACGAGGGAAGAAAACTAGAAAACGGGAGAGTGTCCTATTCAATCAAAATGTTAGTGTATTCTTTAGATGCTCGAAAATTGCACTTTCTCACGACTTCTCTGCAGTGAACTATTATTCATTGTTACTAGTTGTGCAATTACGTTTTAAAGAATTTTTATTTCACCTATGAAAATAAAAAAATTTGTATCTTTTTTCCTCATAAAATTTTCTTAAATTTTGCAGTTATTTCAAACATTATTAAAACAACTGCTTAAATAAATTAGTTTATAGATGAATTTCAAAGGTTTAAGGAGGTTTTTTAATTAACTCAATAGTATCATATTGCATCAATATATTTTATGCGAAAACGTTCAATATTTTATACATTCTTTTGTAATTCAATTATATGCTGATTTCATTTTGAATGGAGTTAATAATATCTGGCATTACAAATGGAAAATAGTTAATTTTTTTAAAATATAATATATAATTAATCCGTTATTTGGAAATTTCGGGATTAAACATTTTATGTCGAATATCTCAATTCAAACATACTTCTTTCAATGCATCATACTTTATGAACTATTTAAAAAATTCTATTATGATTTCATTCTAAATTAAGTAGTCTTCGTACAAATACTACGTCGTGTACCATAAAGGAAAATACTTATGACAGTACTATAAAAATTAAAACTATTCATTGCTAAAGAGAGCTTTGAATTTTACCATTAATATATATTTTTTTATTTTTGACTTTAATTATCTATTTGAAGTTATAAGCTAATGGTAACTTTTAAAAAGTAAAAAAACAAAAATAAGTCTCTATTTGCGCCAGATTATCAAATTCGGCGTTTTTACTATACGGTGTTTCTTAAGTACTAAAAAAGAAATTAAGACTAATAGTCCTTTTCTTTAATTTATAAATATTCAAATATAACATTATAATGAAACATCCTATAATAAAAATCGGAAAGAGAACTCTGAAATAATAAAGGAAGTATTTAAATTTCTTACAAGCTTTTTTTTCTTCTTTTTTTCGAAACAGTCATTATTTTTGTAAATTGAGTAAGTAAAGATGAAGCAAAATTGTGAAGAGAGGAAAGTTTAATTAAAAATAAAAATGGTTATTTAGTATTATATCGATAATCAGAAACACATTTTTAAAAATGAAGCAAAATAAATATAAAAAAACTTCGTCAAACCATAAGAATCATTTACACATGAATTTATCTTTATAACGATTGCTATAAGTCCTAAACAGAAAATGAAAAGAAATTGAAAACAGGATTGAAAGGTTTTTAAAAATCTAAAATGGACTATAGTGACAAAAGAAATCTTATATAACACATTTTTTATCAGCGCCTATATGCAATATTCTAATTTACATAAAATTTATCTAAATTCAGAAAAATTGTAAGAAATAGTTATATGGTAGTCATTTTAGTATGGAAATAAATCATTGCATATTCTCAATTTACATTTGAAAATTTACAAGATGTCATAAAAATCGAAACTTCGCGCCCTTGAAAAATATTAAATCAACAAGAATTAAATTACTTTCTTTCGAAAATTATAACATAAATATTAAATTTTTAAACATCAAAAGAAGACATAAGAAAATATTTTCTTGTTTTACAAAATCAGGATGCAAGGAAATTTATTTTTGCAAACAGATGTGATCATATTTACTATTCTATAGTTAAATTTAAATAATGCTGTTTACTTAAAAATTAGATAGTTAAATTTACTGAATGATAAAAAAATTAATAGCAAAAATGGATTAATTTCCTTTCGAGATAAAATAAATTGAAAAATTGTATCCCATGTAAAAGTTTAAAATACTTCATAATAATCAAAATTTTCCACAAATTTTACACACATTTGTTCATTCTATACCTTTCGTTGTATAACTCACACACAGAAATACTCAAATGCATGGATATTAAAAAAGAATCAGATTTAACAAAAGGGAAAAAAATAAAGATAAATTTATGGAAATACTTCTTCGTAAGTTCTTGTTTTTATGCATATATCTCAGCATTTCATACTGAGCTGAATAACAAAGCAATGAACATTAGTTTTTAATCTTTGTTGACATTGATCTGGGATCTCATTCAAAAAAAACTTTGTCCTTCAAATAACATATGCTTGCTTGGAAAATAGCTTTCTCGTTTGAGTCATATTATTCGCCTCGAGTCATGAATTCCCTTATTTTCATCTCTTGAAACAATGGTTTAGGGCAATTAGAACTATTATGGCTCCATAGATTATAATAAAGTTCTCTTTTCCCAGTTTATTGTGTTTTTTATATATTCTTATTCAATGGATTGTAGGAAAGTTTCCAGATGGACTCCAAACACTGTTCGTATTTTACAATATATTAGATCTATGAGATAAATTATTGGATTGCAGTTGCTTGCGTACTAATTCTTATAAAAATATTTTATAAAATTGTACTTACAAAAGATGCTTTTGCAAATGCACATTTCTTTAGATTTATAATTTTTTGACAGAGAGGGAAGCTTTGATTTCTCACAAAGTTGCTTTTGTCTATTACTGTTAATGATAAGAAAACACTGATAAAAATACATACCTCAGAAACAACAACAAGGGGAAAAAAAGGAAGAATTTTTTTTTATTTTTACGTTATGAAAACCTTGATATTTTTAAAGCATAATCGGACAATTAAATAACAGAATTTTAGTAAAATTTAACTGAAACGGAATCTATATTTAAATGGATACTTATAAGAGAAAAGTATGATCTTATCTTACTTTATAAAGAGGCAAGACGGGAATTTAATTTTGACATTAAAACTGCATTGAACAGTCTTGGATATGGAAATATATTGAAACTAGGGGCTTAGAGTTAAACATTTTCTTGAATTAATTAGGATATTGATAGAAAAAACTGCTCTGACATATAATTTAACTGGGCAACAATTAACATTGTATTTTAATTATTTTTTTAACACCAAAGGATTTGTATGATTACAAATACTGAATGAAACTAATAAATTTAAATTTAATATAGGAAAATTGCCTGTCGTAATAATTACTTAACTGTCCAATTCAAAAGATGAACTTAAATTTGCTAATAACTGAAACAAACATATTTTTGATCATTTACTAAAATAAATACACCTTTAGTTTTCAAACATACAGTAAGAATAGATGTTTTGGAAAAGAATATACCTACAAATAAATGATGTCCGTATGTTATCATGTCGATAATATTATGTCTCTATTTAAATTTAGCGACCTGCTAACTTATGGCTCTGAGCTGTGAACATATATCACGATTTAATACTATGATTTGCGAGAAATTATGATTAGCTGCAGTTTTTTAAAGATACAATTAAATGTTAAAAAAAGAGAAAGTAATGCAAAAAGTGAAAAAAAACTGATATTTGGCGATAAAACTAAGAAATATCTGCTTTCCGATGGTCATTTTAAAGTTTAATATTCAATGGAGAAAAAGTGCATGGCTACCTGTTTGAGGAATCCGAGCTCACAGTCGTCTGTCCTCTTTGCATCGCTGTGGGTGTGAAAGAATCGTGGGCATCCCCTTTCTGCATATAGCCTCCAATCAAACAGTATCAACGGACAAAGCCGCGTCAGGCCATCCAAGGCCATAACCATGTTGCTACGTTTCCTGTCGTTCTGTTACTACAGCTGTTGCTTCTGCTGCACAACAGTCGTCACGATGTCATCATCAGTACCACCAAATAATTAGAGTCACAATATTGGCTTAGGATATAATTATATTCACTGTCCAAAAAGTTAGATCAGCATGATTGTCCCACTTCGATGGCAGGCTATCGTCGAGTGTGATTTTCCATTATGGTTCTTGTCTTTTATTTAAATGCAGTTAGCTAGAATATGCATTCGGCCTGCTCAAATGATATAAAGACAGTTACAGCTGAAATATTTTCTGTTGTCTGTAGTAATTCTCAACGAAGTCAAAAATAGTAATCGCTCATTGCTAAAAGGCAGAAACGTGTCACTCCAGAAATATTCTTTTCGCATAAGTAATTAATTCGAAACGAAAAGTCTCAGAAATGTTCAAATTGTTTAAGTATATTTGTAAATTCGTTCATGACATAGAAAATTCAATCATACCCTGTAAATTATTTTGAAAAAAAAATTCACCGTATTATTGCTCCTTTCCAGTGCAGTTGCTTCACAGCTTAATTGATTACTGTCTTATTGTCAGAGCTGTGATTCATGTAAGTTTTATCATTTGATTTCAAAAAATCTAACTTGTCAAGATTTTTTTTTAAAAACTCTTGATGAGCAAATTATTATTATTATATTCTTTTTGCAAATAAATAATTCGTTTGGAAATGGAATAATTACTGACGTTTCATGTAGATAAAACGGATGCAATAAACTCTACCTTTTTAAGTTTGCTAATTTCTCATCATCACTTTCATAAAGCTAATTACATGGTGTATGATTTCATGACTTTTTTTTACTTAGGTGATTTCGTAAGTTGTGCTTTGTGTAGTTAATTACGCTATTAAGTTAAGAGTATGTTTTTTATGTTAATGAGAATGACTATATTATAAAAATATATTATTTCACAAAGAAATTGTGACTTTGCTAAATATTTATTACAAGTTATATTTAAAAAGATGGAAAAGTTTATTTGAATGACTTATTTCTCTTCAATAACTAGCAACAATTTGGGCTTTATGAGTGGAGAGTCCGTTTTATAATAGCAAAATACACATAGATGAGATAAAGTTTTTTTAGACCGAAAATATTAATCAGTAAAATAGACTATGAAACAATGGGAACAATAATATATCTTACAACGTTGATCCCTCTTACGCTAAAAACTAAGATAATCTCTATTTACATTTCTAGAAAGACACAAATATAATTACAATATATATTTTATACAAAATATTATGGTTTTCTGACTCACAAGCACGGACAATCTCAATTGCTTTTTTAAGCGATCACAGCTTACTTCAAGAACTCGCACTTGTCGAAAAGTCTCAAAGTAACTTTTAAAAATGTAATCAAAAAGATTTCCTGATGCTCTTTTATCATTTCATGACACGAAAATTATGTTTATCAGAACAAAACAAGCAAAACGATAACTTCAAAATTTCTTCTAATTAATGTATTTTAAAGGCATTTATTTCTTCTTATTGTAATTGCTTGAAAAACTGGCCTTACTTCCAGAAACTTTTACCTTCCGTATCTGATAAATTTTATTATATCTCTTTCTCACAAAAAATTATTCATTCGTAAAATAGTCTTGCACTTTATAACTTTCTTGGAGACTTTTTTCCTTCTAAGAGCACTTCCAGAAAATATAAGCGACCCTAAAGTGACTGATATATAATTATTCTTTTCTGTGTTGGGTCCCACGTTCACGAAAATCTGACAAAATTAAAAGAGAGAAGGCGAAGGAGGGAAATGCGTTATTTTCTTGCCATGCCAAAATAAATCCAATCGGTGCCCTTGCTGCTATTCCTAACTTCTATTTTTCCGAGGCGGAAACAATCACATCACAAATCCGCATTTCGATTCGAATCCGAGGAGTGAGTTATTATCCGCATCTGCTCGAGATCCATTCGTGACGTCACAGAAGGGAGACAGACAAACAGACACCCGAAATCTTCCCCGATGAGAGAGCCTCCTTCCCGCATCAACGGGCGGCCACGGACTGGGGAGAGGAAGGCTCCCTCCTCTCGTGGTTTCCCCTCCGGCTGGTGACGTCACGGAGAACGCAATCCACGCTGCGGTGACATCACGGTCAGATGCGCGCGCAATCAGATTCCATCGAATCGATGACCTTTTTCGTTTATGTTGTTGCAGCGCATAATCACCTGTGTCCACAATCACCTTTTCGGAGTGGGAAGGAGAGGAAGGGATGAAAAAAATATAAAAGGAAAAGAGACGAGTAAGTGGATTGTGCCTGTGACCGTAACCGTGGCACACAGTGATTTATTGTATTTCCATATTATCTCGCAGCGGGTAAATTGAAATTGAGGGGCGGAATCTACGGCTTTGATTAACTTGCTTTTCTTCTTCCACTTTTTTCTGTTGATATAGGTTTACAGAAAGAGAAAGCTAGTTTTCTTTCCATTTTTGAATTTTTAGACCCAGGAATAACCTCGAAAAAAGAACGAAACAAAATAACGTGTAATAAACATCTACAAAACTAAAAAGAAAAAGTTTGCATTTTTTTTTTTTTTTTCCTTCAGTAGCTTATTTTACTTCTTTCTTCCCCTTTTTGACTTTTTTTTCAAATTTGTTTTCTGAAACTTCGGATTTTTATATTGGTTTTTGCTATTTGCACAGCTTTACTGAAATTGCCATTCTAATTCAAAAATGAAATTTAAAGAAAATTATTAGACGCTATATAATTTAAATTTTATTTATTTATTGTTTCCATTTATTCCACAAAAAATGATGGGATTTGAAGGAAAAATATACATAATTCGATTTACACAATGCACATAGTTCAACAAAGTAAAAGAGCTTTGAATGGTCTGTGAAATATGCTTATCAGACGATAAAGTTTTGAATAATAAAAACTACAATGTAATAGAATCATTGTCCTATTTTTGAGCTCTATTAATTAGAAAACTACGTTTGTATAATTTTAATTTATTTTTACAAACAAATATTCTGTATTAACCAAGAAAAGTTTTTTCAATAAGAAAAAAAAATTGACATAGAGAAAAAAAAATATTTTAATAACGGGATATGAAAATCAAAATAAATAAATAAAACCGAAAAAAATTAAGTGTATTATCTCGGAAAATGCATTTTGCTAGATCGAAAGAAATGAAAAAATTCATTATCAAAGATTAATTTGATTGATTTGTGAGATCAATGTCTGGTTCAGAGCTTCATGAGATCTACTAAACAGAACTCGTTACGAATGAATGAAACCTCGGTTAATAAAAGTGTATATTTTAGAAAATCATGAATTGAAACAATATTGAAATATAATTAAAAAATTTATTAATACAATTTTGCTTTTAAGAACCATTTCCCTTAAAGAGTTAAATTTGATGATTTTTCAATCTCGATGAAAGTTATTATAAGAGGTTTTATCAACAACTATTATACTAGATCATGAGATACTTTTTTGAATAACGACAGCAAAGGTTTGAATATGAGCACTTAAGTATTTTATGTGGTGCTTATTTACTAATGTTCAGATGATCATTTATAAATAAAGATAATGACCAAAACAGTCAAATAAAGAAAAGCATAACTTAATAACTGCGATATTATGAATATCAAATACTCAAAGAATCATGGTTTCAAGCTATGCGACCTCTACAAAAGAAAATGCCGGGCTCCTGGCATAAGGATATCGCATTTTCTCCATGATGTGGCGGGGCCCCGAGAAGAGTGCTTGCTCTTCTATAAAAATTTTATTGCTCTCTTCGTTCTTAGAGGCCTTGGAGGAGGGCATTCGGGGTTCGAGTCCCGGTTTGGACCTATTTCTTCTTCTGTGTTCTGTCTATGAAGCGTGTGAATGCTCTCCCCTATAAAAAGGGGTGCAAAAGAATGTGATGCATGAAGTAACATAGTCTTAGCCTTAGTTGGTGTTACTGACAAAAACAAGAGATTCTCACTCGGCTTAAATCGCTGATAGATGAGTGTCAGTGGGCGTGTAAATTGTTATAAACCACAACACAAAAGAAAATTGGTCTGTTTAAAAAGCAATTCATGTTTTTCGTATAATCAGAGTTCTAGTCATGGATATTATGAATATCAAAAACACAAAGAAGCAGGATATCAAATTATGTGATATCTAGAAAGGAGAATGAGTCTCTATAAGAAACACTTTACGTTTTGTAGTAACATTTTTTTTTCTTATAATTAAAGTTCTGGCTGATTTTAATTTGTTCTCTGTGGATCCAAACAACGAGATTGACCATTACCATTTCGAAAGATGAGTAATAGAAAGTGTGTGTTAACTATTGAGCCGCAGATTACGTCGGAACAAAAGCAAAGAACATCTTGCTCTTCTGTGCAACTTGTGTCCATTGATATTATTAATAAACAAGAAAGGAATAAAATGAGTAAAAAGTAATTCGAAAGAATACAAAGGACTAAAGCAGTACCACAACGTACGAAAAAAAATTAAGAAAATGGGGAGGTTCTTTAAGCGAAGAAAATAAATAGCTTTTAAATTGTAACAATTTTTTTGTGACATAATATTTATAACCGAAGATTAGACGACTTTCAGCTTGTTTCTATTGAATCCAAGATTAATGCTATAAAAATGTTTGGTAAACTGAAAATTAAACAAAACTTTATTATAGCACATGTTTACAGAGATTTCGTTCAGTTATTGTATCTTACAGTTTTGAAGTAACGTTAGACACTATTATGGGATGGAATTCTTAAATTCTATATGTCCAAACCGGACACGGGAGCCAACAACTTCATTTCCTAAATTCTGTACCATATTAAAGGAAAAATATTTGGGCTTGTCGAATAAAGCATGTAACCGACTTGCTTACAGGACGAATTTTTCTTTCTGTGGAATTTAGTTAAGAAAGAAACCTCTGCCTTCAAATCCGAGATATTATTGTTAAGCAATTGATGGCTCATGACTTTAGAGGAGGAATCATATTTGTTTCCGAAAGCAAAAACTGCTTGTAATTGATATTGAAACTATACCATCTCACTTGAATTGAATGATCAGGAGCTCGAGACTGTATTGGAAGAAATTATGGTTAAGTCTTAAGAGCTGTTATAGGCAACGGTAAAGCCCCTGACGTAGGATGCAGGTCTCATTATTGGCTGCTCGTTATCAATTCCCACACCGCTATTACATCTACGAGGATAACGAGAGCCAATTAACATACAGGAAGCATTTCATTCTAATTTTTGTATTGCACCTCAGGTAAGGCGGAACTGCTGGTAAAAATGATTTAGTTTTATTATTGAATATATGCTCTGATTCCGTAAATAAATTATTATAGTCAATCAATTTCACTTTATTAATAATTAGTTATATTTTTTATATATGGAATAATTTAATTATAGAATCAAATGTAAGAAAAAGTTTAAAATAGCACTTTAATATTAAATGCACTTATAATAACTTTAAAAGAGGAACTTCGAGAATATATGATATTTACTCATTTTTGAAATTTTAGTAATTTAATAATTACTTTTTAGTGGGTAGTAATTTAATCCTCGTGGAATTTATGCGGATTACTTTATCCCTCTGTATTACTTTGTTTTACAGTCTGTACTATTGTTTTGTTGCATTAATCTGATTATGAAACTGACAGAAAAATAATCATGAAAATTTTAATGAAATACCAATGAGACTTTTTGTGCTTTTTTTCGGAACTGATACCAAATTAAGACGGTTAAAGTTTATAAAATTATTTCTCACTAAACTTTTGTGTCCCAAAAACAAGGTATATTATTCATAACAATCAAAAGTTCTAAGCACTCTTCGCTACCTTGAATAATCTCAGATGTTGTCAAAAAGACCAATCTAATGCACTATTCTCAAAATTTTACACAACCTTAACAACATAATTCTTGAAAATCAGAACCCTGGTACACAATTTCGAAATGAGAAGCTGAACTGAAATGAAATTTCGAATAATTTTAGTGATTCCAAAGTCTGTCTCTTTAAGATAAAAGGCATCATAAGAATATAAAGTCGTTGTCATTCAAGCTCTGCCAAATGTTTTCTACAAACGTAACAGAAATAGTGCATTGATTACTTTAAATCCTAATATTTCTGGATGAGTTGAGTTGCATTTATGTTTAGGATTGAAATAACATTGGAGCGACTTTGGACTATTAAATTATGAGCTATGGTCAGATGACAGGGGAAGCATTTGAGTCCGGAGTTTCCCCTCCAAACATAGACATTTGGCTTCTGTCGATTTAAAGTGCAGAACACTATCTTACTCTGTGATTTTTTGGTAGAGTCAGATTTCGAATGTGGTTCTCTACTATCCTAAAACCTAGACTTTAACACCATACAAACATGGCTGCTAATAATTCGCGGTTCTATACTTTAAGAGCCGTTTTCGTCTTGATCATCTTCGCATTTTGAAAGAATTCAAAGGATTTCAAAAAACATTTACCTAGAAATAAAAGCTGACAATTATTTTGTGTAAATAAGCCAATCGTATCCAATCAATTAAGAACTATGATATTGGAACAATAATAATATTCTGGATCTCTTTGAATGCATGCCATTTTTTTATAGTTTTTTGCAATTTTCTGAATTTTTCGAATACGATTTAGGCTTATTTAATACCTAATCAAACTTTCATTCATTTGCTAATTCATAATTTGAGTTTTGCTTAAATTGAAAAATATCGATCGTCATAACTTAACAATACATTTTTCAAAGATGGATAAATGGCTTTTTAACGAAGAATTTTTTTTGAAGTAAGCGGAAGACACGTAAACTATGAACAAAATATCAATTTTGGCTAAATAAATCAAGTGATAAGTGGCCTTGTTTCCTTTTACGTAATCCGAGATTTGCAGGAATGTGGAAGTGTGGTACCGACACGAAAACCTTTGTTGCCAGGCGACACCAGGGTCAAACAAAAAGATCAACTTTTTCGTGCCTCAACGCATTACTAAACCCGACCCACATAGTACGGAAATAAGGGATGGGAATTTGTTTTCAGTGAAGCCTTATAATCGACATCTAAGAAAGGATGCTTTAATGGTGCTGCCATTAGTATTCCACTGGAAATAACCCCATCATAGAAACACTTGAACGTGACTCGACTTGGTAAAGTACATATACGTAGAAAATTTGCAATTATTAAATGGAAATATAGAGAAAAAATAATTTAATCTTCCAAAGATACTTAAAATGACATAAATTCAATGCAAAATGCTGCAAAGATCTTCTTTACAATCTTTTTTTTTTCCTTCTGAATTCCGACCAAGTTTGGATTCCTTTTTATTACGCCCAGTCTCAGTACAAAAGTATATTTATACACCTAACCTGGTCCTTAACCATTAGTTAAGAAAATCTCATTTCGTCTTTCATTTTAATTAATTATTAAAAAGGAACAAAATAATAGCAATGAAGAAAAACATTAATATTTTTTTAATTCGGGATAAAAAATATTTTTTTTATTTAAAATTATTAAATATAATTTTATGTAAATATTTATACTTCTGCTAATTTCGCAAATAATATTTATTCTTTATTTTAATTCTCAGAGTTATGCAGACTGGAATATTGAAACGTTTTAAATGTGTGAAGCAATATGTACCCTGCATAAGCTTTTTGTAATAGCATGTTTCAAAATTAATCTTGTACCATTTCCTTTATAAAATGGAGCTCGCAATACTAATGAACTAAAAAAGTCATTTTATAAAAACATAATCTTCTGTTTAGAATGGCATTTTATCATGAATAATATGACGCCGATCTTTAATATTATTGTACTAATAATTTTTGCAGTTCAATGGATTTCATTAGCAACAACGGCAAGAGAATGTGTGCTTTTATGGAATGCTATTCGAATGAGTTCATAATTTTATTAATATTAATTATGGGGATATTTTAAATCCAAAAATTGATTAGTATTGTTTTTATTAACATGTATAAACTTTTAAGATCAGAAAATATCAGAGGATCTGCAAAATAATTTCTTTGAAAACCACTTTGAGTTAAATGACTTATAAAAACCTCATTTCATTCTTCAACGTTTAAGTAACAGCGAATTTAATAAATTGTGATTAACTTTTACTAAACATCATGGGTCTTTTCTTTTTATATGCTGGTTCCTTTTCAATATACTGAATAAATTCTGCTTTCCGAGGCATTTAACACACTGATTTTTTATATCTTATCTGAAAATTGCAATGATAGTTTTTACTAAAGTATAGGTGTCTAAAAGAGGAAATTCATTGACATCAAATTTTAGTAACTAATTTTTGGCTAATACAAAAGTTTCGTACAATTATTAAAATTAAATATATATTTAAATCCTTTTACCTGAACCTTACTCAATCAGAAAGCCACTATTCAACAACCTGGACTGACCCAAATCTGTCACCGAGATCAACGCGATTGATACTGATTCAATTCTTATAAAGAAGACTTCCACCTGTTTCTAATAAGAAAAATATCTGTCTTTGCATTTCGTCAGAAACCTATCAAGTGCTTCGCATTCATCGAAACTCAAGCTTCAACGCATTCGCTTCTCCATTCAATATGTAAGTGCACACGTTGAGTGAAACCTTTAGAAGCTATTTTCATTGATATTTTTGTTTAATACCAAATTTTTGTGGATAGATGCAATGAAATAGCGGTTTTACTTTATCTTCTTACCCGAAAAAAGTTCGACAAATTCATTATTTTTGAGTTTCTAAGCCCTAAAAGAGAACACAAGTTAGATGGTTCTACTACATTTTAATCAGTCGCTCAATGGCGAGAAAGCTGAAGCTGCCAGCAGCACTAAGAACTTAATTAAAAGAAAATAATTGTTTTTAATTAAAAATAATCTTAATTACAGCGAAATCATAAAGATCCAGAACTAGAACAATAATGTCAACAGTTAATTATATATATATATATATATATATATATATATATATATATATATATTACTTGTAGAAAAAAAAATCTTAAAAACGCGACAAAGTACAATGACAAGAACTTCGAGCAGAAAAAATATCAAAGTGATATAAATTTTTAAAAATAATATATCTAATCAATTATAAAATAGGGAGGTTTGCTAGATTGTTCATTAGTTCTGTTCCTTCTACATTAAATCTGCTATAACGCAAGCATTGAAATATGTTTTGGGCGTTTAAAGAATATTGCACCACTTTATAGGTTGATTCTTTTCTTGAGATGATATCAAAAATGAAAAGATTACATAACTATTGAATAAAAGTTTTTTTTTCTTTGTATATCGCCAAGTTTTATCAATATGTCTTATTTATATATGAAAACGACCGTTTAAGAAACGGATTTATCTCATTCATTTGGATAGTTTCAATGAACTTCTCAAATGTTTTCCAACTATAAAGGAGTGATATTTTGAATTATTGGGTAACTGCAATATTGAAAATCCTAATTAATATTTTTGCTCATATCCTTGTTCATAGTTTGATTCTAGTAAACTTCATTAAATAGAAACGAAAGTGTTTCAGCTCTAAATATGAGGCTATACAGAAGCAGTTTTAAAGAGTTTATTCTAAGAATGCCAAATGATTATAATTGTTAAAATTTTATCTGAAGTATCAATAGTTTTCAAGCAGATATCCTCAAATATTATATTTCTTTAAATTAAACGAAACAGATATATTTATTTTATTATGATACAAAATTTTAAAATGTTATTCACATAATCCCTGCTCTTGCTTACTCGGAAATAATATAAAAAAACTATGGATGTTCCTTTTAAAATTTAACAACAAAGGAGTACTTGAAGCAGCAGTATTTTTCATAAATGCAATAATTTACTAAATGATTAACTTATTTATTTAATTCCAATAGAAGTTATATTCTAATAATAATGATATACTGCAATTTATACCGAGTCAATACTGATACTGCGATGAAAAATGCACATGGATTACAAGGTATATATGAAATATAAGGCAGTAAATATTCAGTATCTACAGTTACTGGAACTAAAAGCAAATCGTGTAATTTCCTAGAATTTTACTATTAAAAATATCTTGGAAAAAAATAGTCTATCAAGATTCGAATTCAAGTGTATTGAATGATTCTGCTTTTTGATTCAAATCCTTCGTAGCGAGTATTGAGGGCAAATCATTTTTCTCCTAAAAATAGAGCAACACCTTATTTTGTCTTGCAATACAACGTTTCAGTCGTCCTCATGGAGAGAAGAGACGTGTGTCGCGGTTTGTCGAGCGGACATCGATTCTAGGCTCCCACGGCGGCGCATATCCTGCGCCGGGAAAAGGTCAGAGGGCACAACAACACTCCCTCCCACTCCTCATAATATACTCTCGGTTACGTGCGGAAACCGAAAATAGAACACACTTGTCCCGGCAAGAATGGATAGTTTCTTCCGCCCCCCGTTCAGTGAGCCATGCTTTTCCGCGGGATGCTTGGATAAAGCAGAAATTACTAGATAAGCAAAAAAAAAAAAAAAAAAAATAATGTCGCAGTCTAATGTTCGAAATGCTTTAAATCAAGCCTTCCTATAATTGATTTTTATATATAGGATAATTACTCAAAAAATTGCACTTTCACAAATCTTCATGGAATAATTCCTTCTGTGGGAAAACTTTATAGCTCTTATTCTTAGTTATGCATTGAATAGTTATGAAACAAAATTTTGTAAGTTAATGATAAATTTCGCAGTTATTTTACAGACCTAAAAAGTGCTTGGCGTTTGAAATTAATCCTAATTTCAATCCCACTATTCCATGTGCTGAAAATTTGAAAAAAAAAATTGAAATTCCATATTTTTTATGATAATTATTAATTAAAAATCTATGAAGTAAAAAATTCAAATAATAAAATCAATTTTTTAAAAGCACTTATAAAAATCTATATAAAAAAACTATTTTCATATTTTAAGAGCTATTTTTTGCATTATGTCTACACATAAGGATCTGCTTATAATTCTTATTTGTATTATATGTCTCTTTAAAAATTATTATGGTATGGAATCATAATTTATAAAATGTCTCCCATTTTACTTGCAATCTCTACTGGTAGCAGGGATTCAAAGACTTGAAAAATGATAATTTTTAGTTTTCATATATATGTAATAATATTTATAAACTGAAGGGACTGGAATGAAAAAAATTGAAGAGAAATGTCATTTTAAGAACAAATGTTAATGTTAATGTTCTAATAGGCAAGGGCAAAATATTCAAACTGAAGTTCTGAGATTTTAGAACAAATAAAATGGTCCCCCTAACACTTAATATTAAATAACTGTAACTTGATTTTATCGATGAAAGATTTCTAACCGTGAAGAATGGAATTTCTCCCCTTTCGGATTATTTGAAGTGTTAGCAAAAGTTTTAAAAGTCTAATCAGTTGGAGAGTCAGATATCAACAATCATAAGAGACAAGAATGTTATTGTATGTTGGTATAAAATTGTATTTGCTATGTAAAAAGTAAAATTTTTGAAGATATATATTTCTTTATTTACACACTTCGAGAATTTTTACTATATTCTAGTTAAGTGTGGACTGTGGTAAGTACCCTATGTTTGCAAGTTCGAACACAAACTGTAAAGATTACGGCTTGAATTGACACATCTTGTAACCTTGAATAACTACTCCGTTTTGTACCATAGATCCCTGTTCCCGAAATATATAATTTTAATTAAAGCGGTTTTTTCAGGTTATATTACTATACTAAGGATAACGAAGAGTAAAATAAGAAAATATTGGCGTCGAAGCAATAAATTAAGCAAATGAGTCTGCCTGTGGAAAAAAAGAAATATAATTTCAGTCAAAGCATGGTGTAAGTGTTTAATGTTAGACTGATAATATTAATTCGATCTTTGATCTCCTTTATGGAATCTGAGAAAGAGACATCCATATATGAGGTTCGGTGTAACTTATATTTTCTGAAGAATAGTTCTGTTTGAAATAGTAAATAAATAGTGACAAATCAGGAAAAAGAGTCAAGAAAGTGAGTTGTTTTGTTTATTAATTTCAGATTTTCGGTAAAAAAAATTTGACGTATCGAGAACAACAAAGAAAACGCAGCTGAGGAAAAATATTTAAGAACTATTTATGACAAGGGACATCGCAAAATTTACCATAACAAACCAGAAAAGACAAGAAAAGCTACAGCTTTCAACCCTACTGCTATTGAAACTTTTTTCGAAAGCCTTAAAAGCACCTGCAAAGATTCGAATTTTTTTCTTCTCATTGTATCTGGAAGGAAGATTAAACAAAACTGGCTTAAATACAGATAAAGTAAAATTCAAAGTAGGAAAGAGGTCAAATACTGCGAATAATTTTGCATACAGTTATTATTATTATTTTTAGGTTAATATTTCTTTTCTTGTTAATATAATATAATATAATTCTGGTTAATATAATATAATTTATCTTTTTTTTCTTTCAGAGGAAATTAAATTTGATAGAAGCTATATAAAAAAGGATAACTATGAGTAAAAATAAAAATAGTTTGCTTTAAGTCGTCTGACAGTAAAGTGAGCTAAGGTACAATAGCCTTTTCTATACATCTGAATTGCATTAAACACAAATATTCCCCTTTCAAATTATAAAGGAACTTTAAACGTGTAATATGTCAAATATTTTATATATCTACTAGTTTCTACATAATTTGAACTTTTAGAACTGTCTTCAAAACCGTGTTTAGAGTGATTTCAAGACTAAACTAAATAAATTGTGGAGTAGTAAATCCTATTTACTTACTAGTAGAATTTGAAGAAATATGTACTAAAGAAATTGAATTTATGACGGGAAGAGAATTTATTGCACATCAGCATTGTACATAACAACATAGCTATCTTTGAAATAAGAAGAGTTGCAGCTATAACTAATGCAATTTCTCAAAGAGCTTTTCACTATCAATTCCAAAGGAAGATATTGCAAAGAGTATCATTTTCATAGATTTGAGGGAACAGGATTCACTTTTACTCACCTCAGAAGAAGTCAGGTAGATGCGTGAATCGGTGCTCTCGACGGAAGCTCTGGGCAGAAGGGGAGTGTTGTCTCCCCTGGCGGCAAGGTGGGGTGGCTGGCGGGTAGATCCAGGTAAGGGGAGTGTGCTTGACTTTGGACCGCTCGTCGTGGACCCTGAAATAAATTAGCATGCATAGACTCCAAATTTAGCTTGCATTTAGATTCGAATTATCTATTTGTGAATCAGAAAATGGTGGTTATCCCATATCTGAATTCTCATAGTCTTGCAAATCTACTTTAAGTGATCTTAAAATAGTGCAACTTTACAATCTGATATGCTTTTGACGTATGACACATTAATATAGCAACTGTATAAAAAAACTGCTACTTTCAGGGATGTAAATTTCACAACTGAGTCTATCATGCAGCAAGTCTATAGCGCAAGTTAGTCTATCACGCTGTTGGATATACAAGTTCCACTGTTATACATGCCTATTTCGTAAAGTAAAGGCCATTCTCCCATTAGTCTATCATGCAACCTAGAATATAACAAACAATCACACATATCTGTCAATCAAATGAAACTGCTGTTTCTTATGTTGTTCCCTCAAGAATTGTTTTCAGTGTATTAGGAAATCTGTTCTATAATTAACATTTTATAAATATAATTTGATGACATATTTATACTTTAGGAATTGTGTCAGAATGTATACATGTGTTTCCCAAGAAAGGAATTTTGAAAAGGATTTTGCAAATGTAAAACAGTTTTTAGCATTATGTCTATTCGTTGGATCTACACAGTTTTTCATAATATAAATAATTTTCAATCTACAAATATTCATACATTTCAAGCAACATGTTTCATCACTTTTCTTGATAGAGAACTTTAATTTTAATATCAATTTAAGTAACTTTTATGTAGGAAATAGCAAGTCCATTGTAAGAAGCACTGTATGTTAGTTTAATATTATTAAAAAGAATGCAAACTGGCAGAAATAAGTATAAAAATAAATTTTATGATGATATGCTCACGACAGAAAGATGCCAATGGATATTAGTATATACAAATGGAATTATAAAGAAAGAGAAGTATGTACAAATACAATATGTAAACACGAGTTTTCCAGGAATGTATTATATAAAGAGAAGTAAAAAAGAACGGAAAATTTATTTATTGTTAATACTAAAGGTAAAATCCTTATTTTCATTAAAATAAAGTTTCAGATAAATATGATACAATTCAACGAAATTTTCCAAGTTTTACTGGAAGTAAAAAATTAGTGAACAGAGTTTTTTTTTGTCCTAGTGAAATAAATAAATATTTAAGCTGAAAAATTAGCAATTTCAACCAAATACTTTTCGTGATATAGCTGCAAAAGTTGTCAAAATTATAATTAACTTATTGTTTTTAATCTTAAAGCTAAAATATTTAATTGAAATCTGGAATGAATTTTACTACATTGTACAATATGCAAAAGGAAAGTGATACGAAATTCGATGTAGTTTTACGAGTTTCAATAACTACGAATTTTTTGTGAGGTCAGATTTGCTACATATTTATAAGCCATTCGTATATCTTATATGCTACATTATTGTTTAGGAAGAACTTTTCCCAAATAACGCTATATATTTTATCTAATGTATTAGATAAATTGTTAAGTATTGGTAAAGTATTAGAGAAATTATTTTGAAATATTTGTTGTACTACTGCTACTAATTTGAGACAAAAAATGAAAAAAAAACAACTTTTATTTATAATTTTTATATACTTTTCAATTCAAGCTACTATGTAATGGGTTAAAATATTATAACTTTACTATTAATTTGCAAGTTAATTTCCGAAATTAGTGTCAAAGAATCAAACCTAATTAAAAGCACTTAAATGATTTTTCTCATTTTTAAAAAAATCTTATGCCCCATTTTTATTTCCTCATCTTCCTGCAACTATTTTTCCTTCAATAAAGCATACACCTTCTTGAGGAAAAAAATTACTGTTTTTCTTCCACGCTTAACAAGGAATATACAATCATCGTGCGTACGGATGCAATGCGGCAAGTGGTGGAAACAGAAGAGACTCACTTGCGTTGGCGAAGGCTCGACTTCCCTCTGGCTCATCATGTGCCTGCAGGGCTTGCTCTTCCTTGCGGACCTCTTCAAGTTCCACGTGCACTTCTCGCATTAAAGCAACTGGAACATATATAGAAGAGAAAAAAGATTACTTAGAAAAGAAAACAAAGGAAAATTTGTATGTGTGATATTTTACGAAAGCGATGAATTATTATATGATAATTCCAAAGAGTTATATACATACCTTATTGTATGTTAATTTTCTAACGCAATTAATGGTTTAAATAAATGAAACCTCATTCAAGTTGAAAATAATTAATTAGAAATTATACCACTTTTTCTCAAATTTATAGAAATTTGGTACAGATTACAACTGTGAGTTTCAGTTAATAATGGAAACAGAAAGCCAAAGTTTTTTTTCTTCTGAATTACACATGTTAACGACTGATTTATTATCTTATCATGATTTTTAAAGAATAATTTATATATTGCCTTTCTTTTTAAGATATAATAATCAATGACAAAATGCACAAATGAAGCCTATTTTTAAATTAAAATTTAAACATTAATCCTACAGTTTAGATATTTTAGATTTGTTTTAGAAATAAAGATTTAAGAAAAACTGCTCGTATTATATACAACAATCAAATATAGTTAAAAATTTCTGTTTCGGTTTTACATTTTGAAAAGCACTTTTTTAAATTGGGGAATTAAAACGAATACTATCTCATATTTATTTCATATATTCTGTTGTTAGAAATTACGATCTTTTCTGTGTTTCATATATGGTTTTATAATTTTACTGAAATATGTGAACTAAGATAGTGTAGTTGAGAGAAATTATATCATTGAATCTGAGTGACATAATGGTCTGATAATTACCTCAAAGATTGAAGTAATTAATCTTCACCTTTTCCATCGTATAAATAAATTATTTTAATCAGATAAAATTTATTCCTAAGTATCAATTAGCTATTAGCTCTATAAATGAAAATTCTAAACCTGTATTTAGTCCATTAATCTAATTAAAGTATTCTTGGAATAGTTTTGAAAGCAAAGTGTAATATTTTTTAATATAAAAAAGTACTTCTTAGCGAAATGAATTTTTGTAGCTGAATGAATGAATTTGAATTAATGACTAATATTCGTATATGAAAATAAAATTTCCTTCTTTATGTGGATAACTTCAAATTCATTTATTTAAAATTCCAGTATAATTTTATTATTATTCGTATTAATTTATTTTATTATTAATTTTCCTTATTATATTTATTATTATTATATTAATTAATTAATATCAGCGTTTTAATTTTTCCCCCACTTAAAAATCCTGAAGCCATTGCATTTCATTCACAATAAAAAGTTTTAAGTGGTTAAAATATTTCAGAAGTGGATTTGAAAATGCTTCGAAAGATAATGAAATATTTAAATTTCTAACTTAAAAAAAGTCATCTATTAGCTGGAATTTGAAACAATATTCATGTTAAAGACAAGTCCGTTTCAAGTTTATTTCACTGTTTTAGAATATCTTTGAAATAATATGAGGAAAAAATCACTTTTTGCTTTCAGCAATTTACTTAATATATGGTCCTTAGTGAGTTGGCTTTATCTGGCGGAGTTTAAAGCAAACAAAATTAATTATAACTCGAAAACTACTGCGAATTTTGGAAGAAAATTGATACACATATATGAAAAGGCAAATCATGTCGAATTATTGAAGAATTGCGGTTTAAATAATTGCAAAATTCCGTAACAGTAATTACTTCAAAAGTTAATTTGTCAGTTTTCTGTCTAAATAAATGTCTTCTTGTGTAAATTCCATCGACACCAATTATGTGAAGATGCAATAGCAAGCAACAATGTTAAAGACGAGTCCCATTATTACAGTTGAGGACTGTACCTAATAAAATAGTTACGCAAAACAATATGCAGATGTAATCCACATGTCGCAGTTCTGAGAGTAACGCAGCTCTTCTGAATGTAAGTATTCCCTGAATGTTAATAAGCTTTGAGATAATTCTCCAGATCAATTACAAATCTTTACAACAGAATCAGTTTAATTTAAAATTTGGTTTTTGATTTACTTGAGATTCATTCTTGAATAAAATATTATTTCCAGTTAGGTGGAAATGCTTCAGGTCATATTCAAATGTATATATGAAGATCCTTTATGGAAAAAGAACTAATAAGAAGTTTAAAGACAGCAAGTAATCTATAAATAATTGAATTAAATTAGGCATTAGTAAATACTAATACATTAAGGTACATATCATTCCGCCGATATTGAAAAATCTGAAGCGAATTTATCAATGTTGTTCCAATTGTAGCGTTTGTGCATATCGAAACAAAAAATAAATAAATAAATAAACTGTCACTCAAAGTTGTCGTGATTATTTGACATCCTATTGCAATGCTGTTCCGATAAATTTTATATTGAAGTTACCATTTTCGAATCGATAACTGTTAGGGATTGACTTTCTGGATTATAATTATTTTTTTTTTAAATTTTAGAAATTTGGCTGCATTTTTCAGATATTGATACACCGCAAGAGATTTTGTTATCCCTTTGTGTCCCATTCGATTTTGTTAACTCATCTAATACTGATTATTTTTTTCTTTTGGAGTCTTTAGTGTATTTCCTTCTTAAAAAAAAGCACGTGATTTGCCAAATTGCTTTCGTTGGTTCATTTCTGCATACACACGCTTCTGTTGTAAACGAATTTCGTATTGTATATTACCCTCTCATATGCTTCTGAACACTTACAAGAAATAAAATTATTCATATAAGGAATATCTTACAGAACTGAAAGAAAGGACATTCTTGATATGATATTTGTGGCTTCATTATTGGGCGTAAAAATACATTTTCTTAATCAATGGAAAAGAAAATTCAAATATTTAGAAATGTTGCTTTCAGAACAACAACAATTATTCGCCTACTTGTAAACTAAGCAGTGATGGAACATTTACCTATATTTATACAGGATGAATCTGAAGGCTCAGATAAATACTAAAAAAATGTCGAGCTAACCCAAGCAAACAATTTTAACTTGAGGAGATCAAGTAAGAACTTGTCATGCAAATTTCAAAAAAGAACGTGTCATTATTAATACAAATTTATAAAAATATCTTGTAGAAAACAGTTAAGAAATAATTATATTAATTATGTAACTGCAGATTTCGAAATATTTATTTTCAGAACTTTGAGTTCCGTTTGTAAAATAATCAGATTAATCCGCTATTTTTAATAAACACACTAACAGCTCATGTCAATTCTTTCATGGCGCACTTATTTTACCGTATGCTTATTTCAATTCTACTTAACCTGTACACTAAATTCTTAAATTTATATTTAAAAATTTAAAATTACAGTACAGCTCTATCCTATTTCAACATAATGTTTGATGGATTACTTTATATGATTCACTTAAAGTAAGTGACTATGTTGAAAATTCGACTTTTCGCGAACATAAAAAATATATATATTATTTAATATTTATAATATTTGAACAGCCTTTTTTTTAATATAAAACTGATTGAATTTTATTTCTGCTCTCGTTCTTTGGAAAGATGAATTGTATTTTCCTTGCCAATGTTTTAATATATACGTCTTTAAATACTATTTTCTAGGATTATAACTTTTAGTAAACTCTTGCAAGACACCTCATAAATTCAAATCCAGTACATATGTTTTTTTGTTAAAATTGTGTTAAAATTTCGAAACATATTCTGTAATTCTCAAACCAAAAAATAAAAAGTCATTGCATTTAAAAAGATTTTTTTTAATTTATTTATTTTGCTTCTAATAGAAAAATGTTTGAAAAGTTGTTTTACCTCTTCATAATTTGAAAGCAGTGAAATATTTCCTTTATTTATCAGTCCATTATCAATGAGTAAAAACACGGGCTATTTCTTAATTCATAAAATAAGTAAATATTTCTTATCTGCAAGATTTTGAACAAATCAATTCTTTAACTTCTGAATAGAACGCGTTTGCTCTATACCATTTTTTAGCAAAAAGTATTTTTTTATTATTATTTTTCAAATTATTTTTTAATTGATTGTTTTATACGCGTTATTTTAAATCTATATTATGCAAAAATAAAAATAAAAGCATTTTATAAGATTTTTCAACAACTTCATTGCAAATGTATTTACATACCTTGTCAAACAACGTTATATCACATATATTTGAAATTTTCACTTATAAATTCTTACATAAAATTAATTTTTTCATAGTATGTCTTACTCAGCTTAAAAATGGAGATGATGCCTTACACACCTTAAAAATCGAGATATTATTTTGTCTTACGTATGCCTTACACACCTTTATCGAGACGTTTTAAAATATGCTTACATGTTATACATACCCACATTTTCCATACTCTGAGTCAGTAAGGCTTCGAAGGTATGAAGACTGTAACTCTCGGCATCGAGTCCGCGGGCCAGCGCGTTCCTCAGGTGCATTTCATATTCCATGAGTAATTTGCTGGTGGGAGAGTTGGCTGCCGAGGGTACTGCACCCTTCTTGAAGCTCGCCGCTTTGCCCTCGGCGCGCTTCTTCTCCTTCGGTTTCACCTCCCGATCTTCTTCTCGTTCTTCATCATCATCTGAGCTGAGAAAGGGCACATCACTGTTGTCGTTGCTTGTGCTTGGGGTGGTCGCGTAGCAAAGGTTGTCATAAAGCAGGTTGTCCGAGGGAGGAGAGCGTTCCCTGTCCGGCACATCCAGCTTCTTGGCACCTGTTGATTTCTTTT
The DNA here is from genome assembly GCA_026543055.1 of Argiope trifasciata. Taxonomy (NCBI): domain Eukaryota; kingdom Metazoa; phylum Arthropoda; class Arachnida; order Araneae; family Araneidae; genus Argiope; species Argiope trifasciata. The sequence goes on from JAPMOQ010002989.1 coordinate 818,288, forward strand.
TAGTGCTGGACTTGCCCTGCTTGGCAGAGGCTTGTTTCGAGCTCTTGGAGGTTCCGGTAGAGGCACCAGTGGATTCCTTAGAAGCTGTCTTATTACCACTTGGAGCACCCCTTGAGCTTTTCCGTTTAGGGGGTGGTTCAGGTTTTGGTGGAGGCTTTGGCGGAGTTTTGAGCTTATCATCTGTGGCTGAACAAGTGGCGGAGAGGGTTTTCTTGGGTATCGTTTCGACGCCTGACGTCATTGTACCAGCGGCAGAGGTGTTGACGTTATCCGTACTTTTACTTTTTATACTGCCCTCGCGTATGTCCTGGCTAGATGCCTTGCGGAGGATGGCACCCATTCCCATGCCATAGTCAACGCTCTTTGCATCCTCGCCAGCACCCATGGATGCCTGGACGAATTTCGCGCGAGCCAGCTCGGTGCGAGAGAGGGTAGTCTCTCTCTGTCCTGCAAAATAATAATAATAATTTATAGAATCGTATAGATTTTATATAAGTAGTATTCGTTATTTTATTGTCTGGTTAAAGAAATCGGCTTCCGATATACTTTATTTTGACCACAAAACATTTTGTATTCACTCAGTTATAATTCACTTCACTCAGTTTCAATGTAAAAATTACTCTAGCATAAAAGAAAAAAGTTTATAATTTGTTATTTTTTCTTTTTAATATGTGAGCCTTGGATTAATTTGTTTATTAGTCAAAATTTGGAATACCGAAAAGGAGAATCTTTAGATGACAAGTTTTATTTTAATTGCATGCTTATTTAGCATAATGTCTACAAAGGAATGATCATTTATAGTTGAAATGCGAATTCAAAACATTCTTAAACCTTGTATTTGGTTAATAAATAAACTCGTATGAAGAAGTTTCAGGAATAAGAAAACTAATTATAATTTTAGAAGCTTTTAGACTCCACATAAATAAAAACATTACTCATTTATACTCAAAATGCGATCGTATCACATATTTATTAGTCTTATTAGTTGTGTATAATTTAATAAACATATAATTATTTTGCTTAATTTTAATTTGTGAAGTTAGAATAATAAAATTTTTGCTTAGAAAAGTTCCATAAAAATTTAAAAGTATAACTTTTTGAAAATTAAAGACATAATTTTTTACTGACAAAGTCGCATTCTGCACCATATTTTGAATTATTTCGAAATTTTAATCATCCGCTTATCTCTGAAGGTAAAGAATTAAACCGAGTTTCAGTCTTTTGGGGGTACCCTGTATATACATAAATAAAAAGAGATTCTTGTGCGACTTTAGCTTTGTGAAAGCTTCGACTAAATTTTAAGGTATAAGGAATTCAAACTAAATAATTTGCTCACATCTTATATAACCACTTGCTGATTCTATTTTGATAAAAAAATTAATATTAATAATCTTTTAAAATATGCTCTTGAACTGGATTTTATTAAAAATATGTCATCACATTAGAATTTCTTAAGGAAATTTTAATATGTAGATCATTCAGGAAATATTGTTTAATAATTACCGTTTACAATATTTAATATAGTTTTTTAAAAAATTAAAGCAAAATAAAAACACGCACATTGCAAAACAAAACAACGTATTACGTTCTTACATTATAAATGAAATAAACCATTGATTCGTGTACTAATATAAGCGATAATATTTGCGAAAATATATATAAATATGTCTTTTATATATACACTAGCTGGTACCCGGCACATTGCTGCCACAAAAGTAATTTTGGAAATATCGTTTGGAATTTAAAATAGTTTTCGTTTAATTAGGAATAATAGAAAGAATGATTTATATTTTCTTATTGACAATGAATACATTCAGTGAAATTGAATATATAAAGGAGAAATATAAATAATATTTATTCTATTTTTTTACTTTATTATCCAAGTGCTTTAAGAGTGGCAGTATTTTTTATTTTTCCCTCTTCAGCGAAAATATGAATTCATTCTTCAGCGAATGAATTTCATGGATATCAGACTTGTGAACATTCAACATACAACTGGCCATGTGAGAAACATGTATTTTTCAGGTTCAATCCGTAAACTTGAAGAGATTGACCTTGCTCCTTAGTGATGGTCATCGAGAATGCAAGTCGTATTGGAAACTGCAATTGTTTGTAATCAAAAGGTATCTCAGTGGGAATAATGGGAATGTGTGGATTGAGTCCATCTTCTCCATTTGATTTTCCGTTAAGGTTAATTGCCTCGATAACATTAGGTATCAATTTCTTTACAGCCAGTCTTGTTCCATTTCACAATTAGGGTGCATTAATGTTCCGCAAGAATATAATTGACATGCCAAATTTGAATGACAATTAGTATGATGACATACCAGGAAGATCCAACGAGTTTTAAAATTTATTTGGATAGTTTACAACTTTTTCCCCATTCATGATGCTATCAATTGATTTATGGGTGACAAAATCGCCTGGAATTTTTTTAATTGCATGATTGATTGCATTGCATTTTTGGTGCCAAATTAGCGTGTTCGCAAATCTCTTTATGATTTTTATAATTTTCGGAAATTTGTCGAAGAACTTTCTGAATGAGTTGTTTACTGGGTGGCATAATGACGTAAAAGTTCAATGGAAATAAAATGCATCTTGTGGTAGTACCAACTGGTATTTTTCCTTCACCAAGGATCTATAGCTGTTCTGACGGTGTGTCTGCCAACGCATCGTGCTGTAATGTACGCGCATATTGGTTTTCATTGTGAGCACATTTCTCCAAAGATGCGATGCATAACCAAAATATCGTTGGACGATTCATTGAAGAAATAGAATTGAATTGAGTTGGTTTTTTTATGGCGCAAAAGCCCTCTTTGGCTAAGCTGCGCCACATTCACTGAAGAAATAGAAAAATTATGTTTGCACTGGAAAATGTGCTTTACGTATACTTATTCGGCATCGATAGTAATAACTTTATTTGAAAAGTATTAGATAAACAGTTAATGCAATAATTTTACTATACTTATAACCTTCAAGCAAGTGAAATCAATAATTTGGGCGATGATTTATCGAACTAATATAAAATAGGGACAAAAAATTCATTTTTATATATTAGATTTGAATACTCTTTTAGAATTGTAAAGCTTGGATTTCTTTTCAGAGTGATAATGGATTAAACTATTTGCTGTATCTCTGATTTGTTTAATATTCGTTGAGAATTTCCAAGTGTAATGTTAGAAAATGTATTTAAAACGTTTTCTTTTAAAATTAAATATATGTTTATACCATAAAATCTTCAATATAGTTGAAAATTAAGATGGTGCAAAATTATTTGTATTATAATATTTTCGGAAGTTACTGCGAGAAATACTGAAATTGTATGAAATTTTTTGTTAAAATTTTAAACCCGTAGGATTGATCCATTTAAAACTTCCTCACATACTCTCTAATAAAGCTGTCACCTCAGAGAATAACTTACACAGAATAAGCTACGAAATATTAATCTCTAGCTTGAATTTAGCATCTTTACTGAATCTCTTGTGTCTCCATGGCAAGTTATTTGGAGGTTACGCCTTGGTTAATAAATGCAGTAAACAGATCCAAAAATATTTTTATAAGATAATTTTACTATATCTATATAAACATATCGTTAGTGCAAGTAATAAGTTGTCAAAATCGGATGAGAGGTACTGCTGAGCATAAGATACGAACAAACAAAAATTCATTTTTATGTTTTAAATTTAAAATCACAGTTACTGAAATCCACTAATTTATTTATTTCGTAATGCGATAAGGAAATAAGTCTAATTTAAATTCCAACAATGAAGCTACTAATCAAATTTAGAAATATACTTAGAAATATTCTGTAAAATTTGTTAAAAATGAATAAAAGTTACTCAATTATTTAATATATTAACTTGATTTGTAGTGTAAAATATTTTAGTAATAATTTTAGAATTTATTTCTGAAGCAAATGAGGTTTGGCTTAACTTTTTATTTGTTAAAATTAATCTAAATTAAAAAAATCGCTTTGAGAGCCAATTTTCTAATATAAAAACATATTTGTATCAAGTTTGATAAAAGTAAGTCAACGTTGGGTCTGCAACATAACAATGGACAATCAGATCACTGACATACACATCTACGTTTGTAGTATTATAAATATAACTGTTTAATGTGTATGAAAAATGGACTGATCTTTCATATAAAAATTATCACATTCGTATATCATATAAAAAAATTAATTTTTAAAAAATATATAACAAAAATTTTTTAATTACATTTTGTTTAAATTTTTCTGGGAATTCTTGATGCATTAATTCTTTAAACTACTAAAAAGGGTTTTGCAAAATAGATTTGAACAATTATTTGTGTGAAATGGTTGAATTATGCTGATATTATTGAGAGATGCTCATAAAAGAATATTACACGTTCTGATTAAATGTGACATATGATGCACATTACGTTTTTAAAACATATTTCCAGTTTTTTTACTTATTTTTTTGCTTTAACAACTTGTCTGATAATTTTTTATCTTTCTTAAACATAAATAATTTAATTAGTTGAATAATTCAAATATATTGATTGATTTACAGGCAATATGATTCAAAAATATTTTATATATAATTATTTATGTTTAATTCCTTTGTTTTCTTTTATTTTCAGTTTTTGTGAGGAAGGGAGATGAGGGTAAATATAAGGATCATGATTTAAAAAAAGCTGCTGATGGATGCTACTTTACTATTTCTCTTGGGCTCTATTTTATTTAAGTACATCTCTGTATGTAAATTTAGCTTTGTAGCTAGAAATTATCTTAAAAAATTAAATCCTGTTGGATCGAGCATTTCAGTTTGTCAAACAACCAAACAATCAAATGACCAACTCGATTTATAGACAAATACAAACAACTTATTTTGGAAGCAAGAGAAATATTTTAATAAAAAATGATATAGATTGCACAAGTTAATAAAACAATAAAGATATTAACGTTTTTATGTACAAAAAATTTATGTTGAATTTGTCATAAATCTATTCATATTAAAGTCGTGTCTTGAACTTACCGATAGTAGATAAGTTAACATCGCTGCGCGTTTGTTTGACCGCATTGGGAATGGGCGTGGACCTCCTGAGGGAGGTGGATACATTGTCATAGACGGACTGGCTGGAAGGGTGGTTGGACAGCCGGCCGTACTCCCTTGGAAGCGTGGTGGGCAGGGAGCCTGCAGCTATAGAAGCTGCGTACCGAGCTCTTCCGTTCTTCGCCCTTTGCATCTGCTCGATAGTCATGGCACATGTACACCGAGGTTCGCGACCACTTGTTTTCGAAGGAGAACTCGGAGTTGACTGGGGCACGCGTTTGCCGGGCTTCAGTTTCAGTTGCTGCAAGAAAAATAATAAAGGTTAATATTTTATAATAAAAAAACAATTAAACTAATAAAATGCTATTGTTCCGAATCAAATTCAAGGCCATGGCTTATTTTTGCAAGTGAAAACGAAATATATTTTGATTTTCCAAAAGAATCATATGAATATCACTACATTTATTTAATCTAATTTACAGGATCTTTTTTTCTTTTTTTTTAAAAAAAAAGAAAAAAGAAGTATTTGTGTAAGGAATGACCATAGCCCAATTTAATTGTTTATTTCTACAGCGGAATTACAAGAAAGTGGTTGATACATGTATTCGCCTCCAGAAAGATCAATAGAATTCCGATCCAGCAGTCACTTCAATCGGCTGTAATTTTAATTAAATGAGATTTCTTAATCTGTAATTAAATGAATTTCAAAGGATAAAGGATGCGAAATTTGCAGAAGAAGCAGAGTTTTAATTCGGAATTCCTTTTAAATTCCTAAAATCCTGAATTAAAATTTAATGTATGTTGCAACTATGTTTAGGCTATGTTGCGTGTAAATGCTGGGTACTTACCCACATATACAAGTTTTTAACGGATTAAAAAAATTTAAGAAACATGAATAGATAGGGCTCTCCAAGTCCTAGAGTGCATTCATAGAATGCAGTCATGATTATTCAAACAAAATGTTAGAAATATTTGAGAAAATCGTCATCTCTGAATGTGAAAAAATTAATTGAGATGTTTTTCAACACATTCTTTAAACAGAAAGGTATTTCATTAATAAATTTCATCAGGACAATTGTTTCGATTCACATTTCGATTCTCATGTTCCGATTCACTTCAACTCACAGTTCAGTATTCGTACTACAAATCCTTTTAATTAAACAGCGAAGTATATCAACATTATTCACTCGAGTTGGATTCATGTTACGTCTTTTTTTCTCTCGTAACATTAAAAAAGACTAAATTCCAGAAGCTCTATGAGATTGCAGTAAATAACCTGAGTCAGTGGTTTGAAATGCTTGGAGCGGAGTACGAGTAAAAATCGGGGAGAGTGAAACACAAGGAGGATAATTTCATTAAAATTTAAAAATAAATAAACCTAAAACGTTTTAAAGTTATAACTAGCATTTTTTATACTTTTAGATATGAATGCTTTCTAAATTCATTTTCGTGGTGAGGGTTACTTTTATTATTTTAATGTTTAAATAAATCTATCTGAAGATTTTTCGTCTAAAATTTTGTTAGATAAACAACATAACTAACGTAAAAGACTAATTCAATGTAAAATCCATAATAGTAAAGTTTAATGTAAAGGATTAAAAAAGCCATGTAAATTCAAAAATTTCTTGAATTGATTTCAGCAATTGATATATATATATATAACCATAAAAACATTAAAATAATTAAAACACATTTTCTGAGTCAACAAAAATTAAATCGAAACTAATTAGGTCGAAATCGAAATTAAAATCTAATTCGGAATTAAACAATAAAAAGTTCACAAAAAGGAAATGTAAACGAAATAAAACCTATTTATGAAACAAATCTATAAATTAATATAATTAAGTAAACGAAACTAAAAATTATTTCTGATACGAACAAGTTTAAAATTTAAAAATTAAAAAAAACAATCATTGTATTTAGTGAGCGCAAATGCAGCTACAACTAAAATACAGATGAATTTAAATTAATTAACAATATAGGCCATGTAAAAGGGAAAACAATAGAATCAAAATTACGACAAATAGACCGGATTCTTTTTTTATTTGTTGTAATTTTGATTCTATTGTATTCCTTTTTACTTAGCTTATATATATATATATATATATATATATATATATATATATATATATATTCACAAAAAATATAAAAAATACATCAAATGTAATTTGAAATTATATGATGTTTAACTCGACTTTTTTTAAATCATGAGTTCCATTATAATTTTTGCTATTTTGGAGTTAGATGTGCTATGGCATTTGACTTTTAAATACCTCACAAGAAATGCACGATAAAATGATAGAAATTATTTAAAAGCTAATTGGTTGCAAATATGATTATCATGCATATAAAAAAGTTTTCGTCGATATTATATTTTATTATTAACTGAACTGACTATTTTTAAAAGACCTTCCATTTTATATTGATATTAAATTTTACAATAAATTAAAATTTTATCTCTTCGTTATTTTTTTATTTTATAGTTGAAAGAAATTTTATTGAAAACTCGCCAAAATGTGATTAACCCCAATTCTTTATGTTTTGATTAACGACTTATTGTGCCTTTTAAAGAGATAGGTATCGAAACATTTCCGAAATTATTATTTCAATGATCTAATTGTGGGATTTAATCTTAGTAAACAAACTGACATAAAAAAACAAATGAAAACTCTGATAAAATGACATGTTTAAATTTAAGGAAGTACATTAAATGCTTACTAACTGAAATTAATGCTTTAATGTATCCGAATACGTTCAGAGAACTTTTTGAGAAAACATGATGTAGGCATACTTTAACTATATTTCTGTTTTTAAGACTATTCGAAATTAATAATAGAATATTTATATTTAATGTAAACAGTAAAACTTTTTGGGAATTGGCATTTAATGACATAAATTTAAGCAAATTCTTATAAAACTTCAAATTGGTCACACCAAAAACTATGATTCTCATTATAATAAAATAAACTAAATTTCAATCGATCTAAATTCTTTTAGTTTATTCCCCAGAAAATTGTATAAAAACAAAGTCCATCAAATTTCATAGTAATATGATCATTATATTTTGAGTTATTTCATTTGAAGTGAGCAAGAAATGTGTAAAAATAAGTTTTGAGAAAAATGCTTTGAAGTTATACAGTAACTTATTTTAATAATAAATTATGGCCGAGCATGCTTAAAATTCGCCACAATTATAGCGTATATCTTCTTGCTGTTAATTTCTTAGTAATTTCCCTTTTTTATTCCTTTCAATTTCTTTCTTGAATTTTTTTTTATTTATTTGGCAGTGAATGCTGCTTATTCTGTTTTTGTCCAGCTTATCAAATGTTCTAACTGAATTTGCACGTAGATACACTCCAAGAGCCTTAAGGATGTTCAGTAATCCTATAAAACCTTCGTTAAAATGAATTACAGACATAAATACCCCTATTCTGAGGATTTAGAGCTCATCGAAGACATCTTTAGGTAGAAATTTCCACAACACAGCATTAAAACTCTCATTGGCACTTTGTGTTTTTATGTGACAAGTATTTTTCTTATTTAAAGCTAAATTTTGGTTATTACAAACTTTTAACATGTTTTTGGTATTTTAAATCGGCTCTTTCAGTTATTTAAATGTTCACTTCCGGTTTTAAAATTATTCCAGCTAAAATATTAATATCTTGACTTCTTTCAAATGTAGGGTCAAACTTATATATACTAACAAAATAATATTAGTTATAATATATATTACTTACAAAATAATATTAGTTACGATTCTGACGTCTGAAGTTTGTCGTAGGGAAGTATTATACAATTTATGAACAAGAGAAATGTTTTACACGTCATTATTCCTTCCTCAGGGGTGCCGGTTATAATCCTCTTACTGTATCTATCTATACATAGTTAAATGAAATCTCCTGAAAGCGTCTGTAAGTTTGAAAGAGAAAAACGTAACATATTGGAGATATTTATACCATTTTGTTGGCCATTTATTGGGGAGGGGTTTCGTATATTGAAGTCATATCCAAATAAAAAATAGCAGCTTTATTCCAACGATTTTAATTATTTTCCTACTACGATTCACGCAATATCTGTGCTTTGCACTTATCCGTGCATGTGCGAAACCCCTTAAATTGTGCACGTGAAAATAGCAAGAGCTTTGATATGCACGTGTGAAATATTTTTTTTTTGTTTACGTTTGATTTTGAGCAGTAATTTGAAATCCATTATACCCCCTCGCCCACCCCCCTAAAGGGGAATTCTTCCTTGGCTGGAGTACATTATGTTTAGTGAATTAATTGATCTATGAGCATACATTGTTACCTTTTCAGCAGTTTAAATATTTCTTAATGTGTGCTACAAAATTATTTTGTAGTTAATTTTGAGGATTTCTAAATATATTTTTGTTTGCTTGATGTTCTGTAACATGCCCATGTCATATCAGGTCGATGCTAGACAAATTTAAAGTTAAATTTTCCTCTTAAATGTTATGCCTCGAGCAACACAATGCAGTACTGGCTAGGATAAAATATTTAGAAATTCCTAATTAATATAATTGATTTTGTGCAAAAAGTTTCTTAAACGATTGGTTCAGATCAAATGTTTTGATCCCTATCAATGAAAGTAGGCAAAAATACTTCACAGTGTCATATGATGCAAAATATTTCAGTAAAATATAATAAATAAACATAGTTCCCTAATTTTCGTACGGTAAATTATAAATTAATACTTCATCTTCCAATTTAAATACAAATTTAGTATCAAGAAATAATTTTCCTCTTGATTTGGAGAGTGGAAAATTCTTAAGAAAGTCCGATATAAAACGTCATTTTAGTCAAACATTTTCTTGAAATAACTTTAAAATATGTTTGTATCATTCGATAAATCTAAAAAAAGAAAGTTATAATAACTATTCTATTATGAAATCAAAGTTAGATTTAATACAAAAGTGACAAATGTCTGACATGTGTATTCACCATTAAAAATTGAAATAAAACATCCACAAATATAATGACGAAAAGCTTCATAGAGAATCTTCATAAAGTAAAATGTTTATCATAAAACTATGTCATTAAGTGACTATACTATGCTTTTATTTACTCCAACTTGTGTCTGTAAAACGCATGATACTATTCTCTTGTTAGATTTTAAAGAGCAGATGGTGAATATAGTTTCATACGAAGTCCAATGCTAGGACCAGGTCTTTATTTTGATCTCACTCTTATATAGTATATTATTTATGTTAACATAATCTGACAAATCATTTCCAAAATATTTTAGAATCATTTTAATAGTAAAAATTGCTCTTCGAAGATACTATAGGGAACTACGAAGAAAATATGAGTAGCCTTAAATTTAGACTTATTCACCATTTGTAAAGGAAATTTTCTCACTCTAATTAACTTTCTACAAAGAAATTGCAATAGTATGAATATGGAAATATTAAATAAGTCATAAAGAGGCAATAAAAAAGCAAAAATACTTTTATAATGAGAGCATCGATCTGAAAGATGGTAGTTAGAGTTGAATTGCCGATGATGAAACATTATTAACATCCCTTCCAGAATGATTTATTATTGAAAAATTGTATACGGAAAAAAAAATTTCATTTTTATTTAAGAAAACTTAGCTTATTTTATAATTTCTAGTATTTTACATATATTAGTTTTTTTTAATTACCAGTATTTTACATACTGGTAATTAAAATTATGTTATTGATATGGATATAATTGTAATTAGTAAGTTCTTATTCAACATTTCATCAAAAATCTGAACACCAGAATATTCACTAAAATTGCTTATTGGTCACTCAGCATGTATTCCTATTCTTGTTAATGTTTCACTATCTTTTGCTCATTATCAGTATCAGGTAATTGTGTGTCATCTGAATTTACTGAATCCGTCTAATTACTTTGATCTCCATAGCATATATTACTTTCTTTTATTATAGTGTTTATTTCTCAGCATGTTTTTTTTCTTTGGCAAGATAGATGTTCCCACTAAATATTTATAAAAATGAAATGCACAAACTAAAAACAATTTGACTGTAACTTCTAGTAGGCCAATTTTACAGTAAACAATAGGTCATAGTAATCTGAGATATCAACATAATAAAACTGTAGCCGGATTCAGTATACTAGAAATTTTAAATGGAATTTATTATTATATTTAATTGTAATATTTTTCACATGACGAATATAGCTCGTCATTGTGCTCATCATGAAAAACTAATGACGAGCAATACTCGTCCTTTAACCGGAAAGGGTTAATCCATTATCTTGGTGATCTGTGAAGATACTTCAAAAATTTTGAAGCCATTCCCAGCTCATTGCAAAAAGGAACATAAAATCTATCCACATGTTCTGAGAAATAAGATTCATTTAATAAAGAATTATGTTTAATCAAATGCAATCTAAAAAATAATTGTTAACCATGAAGAAGAATAAAAATGAAGCAATTTTCCAGAAGTAATATTCTGCCGTTCATACGGTTGCAAGGCAACAGCACTTGGGAATCTTTAAACAAAAAGAGGATAACAAATCTAAAAAAAAAAATATCATTCGAATCATTAAAAAAAATCGAATACTATAATCGACCATTTCTAAAATAGAAAAACCCAAAGAAGCAAATCAAATTTTTTTCAAAAGCAAGTAAGATGGTATTAGCCATTTTGTTCTTCTGAAATAGAACCATGCCATGCGCGGCGTAGAAAATAAAGAAAGCAGAAAATGGCGAAAAGATGCAGAATATTCGAAGCGCATCATGCAAGAAGCTAGCAGAAAGAGGGAGGGAGAGAAAGTAGTATGCTTCTTTACCTTCGGAGGTTCCAGTTTCAAAGAATAGGAAGAAGAAGCTTTCCTGGAAAACTTGAAATCGGGTGACTGCCGGCAGACAGAGAAAGGAGAGGGAGGAAAGAGAAAGAGAAGGGCCAGTTGAAGCAGGTTAGTTAAAAATGCCAAATAAAGAAATTCTTAAGTTTGAATTCTAAACATAGTAAAACACTTCAACAATCATATTTCCTGATTTCTATCAATAAATGGAAATTTCTCAAAAAATGTGAGAATCCATTTATAAAGTACGAACAAGAGAGAAATAGGGTTTCGAAGTAATTTGTAATAGAGGTTCAGAGTTTCTTAAAATATTTGGGTTTTTAAAAGAGAATTAAAGTGTTAAAAAGGGCTTTAGAAAACTTTTAAGAAGGAAAAAAAATTTTAATTAAAAAATTTAAAAATTAAATTTCGCTTTTTATTGACTTAAAAATTTAAGAATAGTTTTATTACTGAAGGTACAGATAAATTAAAAAAATACAAAAAGATAAAATCCAATAAAAGTTAAAGGATTAATTACTTTTCCGATAGTTGTGATGCAATTTTTTTTCATAGTCTATTTCAACTTGTTTTGAGCAGGAAAGTTTAATAAAACAAAACGTTTTTTGGAAGAAAAAAAATAGCTTTTCCCATAAAAATCTCGCATCAGTAGAAGCATATTTAAAATAAGGGTTCCGAATTTTGTATGAATATACATTGAAAATGTACATTTTAAAATTTCATACAGCAAGGAATCCATTTTCCAACATTTAAACTGCCGATATTTTTAGCATTAGAAAATTATCTTTATGTGTTATGCAATTTTATAAGATATGGGACTTATTTCCAGAAACAAATATAAAGGAAATTGCCAAAGAAAAGTGCATTCTGAAGGTCTGAGGGTTACCCAACATAAACTATAATGATCAATTTGACTTGTTTGCTATTTTAGTAGTTACGGAATAAATGAAGTTCTTTCTTCTAAAATCTTATTTTAAATTAAATTTCCACACCTATAATTGAAGTATTCCTTTGCTTCTTAAAGAAATCCCTTCTCTTTGTATTTCAATGGTAGTCAATTGCATTTATTAAAGCAAGAAAATATCAACTCCCCCTTGGAAATAATTTTATTTGAATGAGAAGTCAACTAGTAATCAGCGTGACTGAAAATTATCATTAGTCATTAAATGATAAAATTAAATAGAGTCTTTATATTTATAAAAGAAACAATGTCAAAAGAAAAACTAGTTAATATATTTTCTGTCATAACATAAGAAATAATATATGTAAATATATCGTTAGTATATAGTACACATTGCTCATAATATCCACAATCCTTTGCTTGAGCCAGTCATTCACGATTATCCGCACCAATAAAATGATAGCACGCCGTTTCATTCCCTCACCCAGTTAAGCAGTCATTGAAGATCATTCCACTCTCATACAATAATGATCTTATCACCTTATATCAGGGTGTCGGCAACCATCAGCGCTTTTGATGTGAAGTGACCATTTTTCATGACCATGTTGTTTATATTTCAGCAAATCGCATTTCATTTCTGTCTCACCCAAACAGCCACCGTCTGAATTAAAAACATTCCTCATTGGAAAAGAAATTGAACCTCTCTAATTGGTAGAAGGCAAATGGCTGCAAAAATTTAACTTCCTAGCAGATAACATATTGAGAATAAATGAACTAAATCTAAAACTGCAAGGAAAGGGCAACCCCAACTTACGCCTTGCTTGAAAAAATAGTTTATTTTGAAAAAAATCAATTCCTTTTATTGAAGACATGGAGAGCGGTAAATTACTTCATTTTAAAAATCTGAAACAATATCGCAATGAGAACTTTTGACATGAATTACTTCAGCATGACTTTTCAAAACATGAAAGATCGATTCACTGAGAGATTCGAGCAATTCAAAACAAACAAAAGTACTCTCGCGTTCATAGTAAATCCTCTCAACACAAAAAACAAATGAAATAGACACTGAGCCATTTGGAATTGATGCTGGATATCTTCAAATGTAATTGCTAGGTTTGAAAACCAAAGACTTGTGAAGTGGTAAGTTCACAGAACTCAAGAGCGAGTTGGAAGTACAGAAATGCATACACATCGCGTAGCACAAGTCGACAGCTCTAAAAAAAATTCCGCGAGCTGAGTTCTTCATATTTGACGCATGGAATAGTCTTCCAGAATGCTGTAGTGAGGTGAAGAAGTTAGCATATGGAGTACAGACAATCTTTGGGTCAACATATTTGTATGGGCAAGTGTTCTCTTGCATGAATATAATAAAAAGTAAATTTAGAAGCCAACTAACAAATAAAAATCTTAAGTTGTGCTAGAAACTTAAAACAACAATCTATAATCCAGATTTGAACAAACTCTGAAACGGCATGCAAAGCCATTGCTCTTATTGATGTAACTATTTATATTTGCGTTTTTATATGAATAAAGCTTTTTTCGTACGTAAAGACGTTTATTTTAAATCAAATATATATAAGCAAATACTATAATATTAAATCAAAAATTTTGGTGTCTCTTTAAATACTGGGAGATTTTGTAAATTGTGCTTTTGGTTCTTCCGTTTCAATAGGTTGTAGACCCCTGCCTTACATCAATCTTTCGCTCATCTATTTAAGCAATTATTGACAACCATTCTATCCCAGTTTCGCGCCAAACCTCGGCAAACGTCTTATAAGAGTCTGTTTTGCTCTCTTTTACACATTTCAGTTATCTGCTTCCCAGCAGCATTCAGTAAGCGTCCATCCCGTATGCCCCTATATATTTCTACAGAGCTTAATTTCCTATTAATCTATTTGGAAAGAGAGGAAATGAGATTGGTTAGATTTCCTTCTAGTCCATGATATGCCAACTCCGAATAATTTTCTGCATTGATGATAGAATTTGGAATGCCACTTCTCTATTGCCATGGCATAAGTAATTATGAATTATACGCTATTTAGAAATGCTATTTTTAAGAAATATGTAATCCCTTTCCTTTTACTTTAATCGACTAAACCTTTTTAGAAGTATATCGACAGTAAATATCCTCAAAGTTACAATTCTAAAATAACTACATTATACCAACTATCTCCAACTATACCACATTCCTGTTTGCATGGATATGAATTTAAAACAAATGGCTGGGACAGAGTACAAAAGGAGAGATACTAATGCAAAACACGCACAAATAAATGTTATAAACAATAGTAAAAAGTAGTTTAAGAAGTAAAAATATGTGATTGATAACAAATGAAATGTGATAAATTTTAAAGGAAACGGATTTATTGAAAAGTCCGTTCAAAAGGTTTCGTGTTCAGTGATGCTCTTCTACAAAAAAAAAAACAATCTCATCACACATGAAGCGCATTAATCTGGTTTTAATTAAAGGAATTTAGGAATAATAGACAACTGTTAGTGAGTATTTTATAGTATAGTGCATTAATTCGCTTTTTTTTTTACCACAGTAGCAGTTACCATTCGTTCGGACATTCTAAATGAAAAGTTTATTTCACATGTAAATGAAGATCTTTCTGTTAGTAATCTAGACCTTATTGAGAGAATGTATGCAGTGAAGAATTTTGACAATATATCTTTAAAATACTTTCTCAACCTAAAGTCGTAGAACCGCCGTTGGCTTAGCTCAATGATGAGAATAAAATTTGAGGGCTGCACAAAAATCTCCATCAAGCATAATAAAGGATTAGCAAACTATATAGATATATCTCAGAAACTTCAAGCTATGCAATGATTCGAAGTTATTATTTAGTTATTCAAATATTGCTATATTATTATTCAGTATATTATAATATAGTCATATTATTCTGTATATATATTATTATTCAAATACTGCAACATTTATGTGTTTAAGGAATAAAATATCATATTTAATTTCATCTAATAATAATAAATATAATTATGACGCATTTCTTTTGTTTATTTGGTGACAAAGTATCCAGTTTATTTAATAATGCTGTGTTGACACAAAAATATTATAGCACCTTGTATTCAAAATGTAATGCGCTAAAAATTGTCCTTTAATCAATGTTTCAATTTAACTGTAGTTACTTATATATGACATTATTTTCGAAGCATTTGATTATGACACCTATCATTGTCAAGAATGCTTCTTATTGTTGCTTTATGAGTTTTACCGCGATAACAAAATAAACATAGTAACAAAAATCAAAAACTTAAATAATAGAAAAAAATATTTCTTTTTCCTTAATGAAGAACGTAGAAAAATCATAATAAATAATTTCTGGAATTTCATTTATGAAATTAGGAGAATTTTAATATATCTATCCATATATTATTGGAACTATCAAGTTGTGCATGAATTACTTTCGGCGTAAAAACTAAATGATTCATAATTTTAAAGTACACAAAATAATTAATATGACGATGAAAAATAGAAATTTTCATTCAATAAAATATTATGATAAAAATTTTAAAAGAAAAATCTGAAATCTAAAAAATTATTAGAAAATTGCAATTAATTTCAATATAGAATTAAATTTTGTTTATTCTTCAGCAGACAATCCTAAACTAGCACAGAATTTTATCATTAATGACTATAAAGATACAAATAACATTAAAATATTTTAAGAATTTTTTGAGAATTTTAAGAACATTTCACTTTATTATTCACCTCATATTTTAAGATGTGTAGGATGAACTTTCGTTTTTAAATTATTAAAATTATATTAAATTTTACATCATTTAAAAGAATTTTTATTGCATTAATGAATAATTCTGTTTTGTTCCATGTTTCATTCATTATGCTTGTATTTGAGTGAGAAAATATTATATTCAAGCATGAATTCTTATTGTTATAAACATAAAATATTCCGGTAGATGAAGAATTATATGAATGGTTAACAAAAGGCCACTATGAATCAAATTGCAAAGGAAATAAATCAAATTTACTGTTGTTCACACTATAGTTCAATGAAAAGATTATTGTTTCATTAACTTACGACAAAAATAAGATTATTATTATTATTCAATTATCTTCTTAATATGTAATATGATAGCTTCCTATAATGTAAAAGTAGAATGAATGGAAATGTTTATAATTTCTAAAGATTAAATCAGAGGGCGTTTTAAATAAGTTTTTCGTTAAAACAAGAAGTTTGATTTTTCCTATGTGTTTCAGAGAATAAGAATCAGTCAACAAATTCAGAGTTCTAAGTTCATAAGCAGCACGTCGAAAATAGAGAAACTAATCAAGTGAAAAGTTAATAGTTGACATACATTAAAAAATTTTACCTTTCTAAGACAAAACTCAATGTCAAAATTTGATAACTCAGTTTTGTTATAGATATAGATAAATTTATTTCATACCATAAGAGCAAATCAAGGAATCAAACTTCTTATTCATTACATCCTTATTTATCCACATTTATTATTTACCTCATCACTAATCTTTTCTGTGTGCTAGTTATTAGCATTGACGTGCTACGTTAAAATATATAACCTTGTTTTTTTCTCTTAATTGAACAATGAGAATTTTTTCTAACACTAGTGAGATTATTTAAAGAAGAAATTAAAAATTCATTCAGAATGCATTCTAAAAATTTTACAAATTTTTTTGGATAAATGGAAAGATTAAGAACAGTTGCGTAATCAATAAAAATTTTAATGTTTGATGCTCTTCTCTTTTTTCAGCTGTTTGCAGTTTTATTAAAACGTTTAATTAATTATCCCTGAATAATCACATTTATCTAATAAGCTCCATATGGTTTTATTATATGCAAAAAAGAGGTACAGATTAATGTAATTTAAAAAGAGAATAATAAGCAACTATTTAATTACTAAGCGTGACGCTATTTCTATGCTCAGCCCTAATCGTTTTCTCTTGAAAGACGCCAATTTCTAAAAACTGATAAAGGACTTTTCATCAAAGCATTTGAATCCTCTGTTTGAACAGTACACATTTTATGCAAGAAAGTAACACAGCTAATATATAAAAATTGGAAAATACCCTTTAATTTCACCTCCTCAAATTACTTAATTGTTTTCAAAAATCAGATGAAGCAAACTAAAATAATTTTAATTCGAATTAATTTTCATTACGTTTATCTTAGCCTCTAACTAACATAACTTAAATACATTATAGTATTAATACAAATAGGAAACAGTTTGACAAATAAACTATCATATATTTAGACTCATATCAATACTCCACACCTCTGTGTGTGGAGTATTTATCTTCTCTTCCTGTACAAAAAGTATGGTTATGTTATATAATGAGCACATCGAAATTTTATTTCAACATAAATGTTCCAAAGTATGTATTAAATTATATTCAAAATCATTTTAAGGAAAATTATTTCTGATTCTTGCTAATATTTTGCTTAATTAACTGTTGAGTGAACTTCTAATTCCTTGCCTCTTGTCAGGTATATTTGAATTTCAGATTTTTTGCTCATTTTATACAAAATTTCAAAACACTATTTAAACTTTATGATCCTTTTAAATCTCTCTTCAGAAATATAAAATTAATTTTTCAAAGTGTCATTGTATCAGTAATATATCCTGTTACCGTGTTTCAACATACCTAAGACCTTAAAGATATTCCATAGAAATCTTCGAAAGGATTTTAAAAAGTCAAATATTGACTCAAAATTTTAAATTAAATTTCTTATGTATAGCATATATTATGTGAAAGTTGGAAAAACTCCAGCATTCTCTAATTTTTAAATACATTTCCTTAATATTCCCTCAGGCACATGAAGAAATGCCATTTGCGCTCTGAGACTTCAAGATTGTTATAGAAAAGGACAGAGAACTTACGCAACAGTCTCGAAACTGTTTGGCGTCGACCGGCGAAGTGAAGTTCAGACCCCAAGTATCTCCCGTCGTCGGATCCTTCCAGTACACGAAGCATTCCGAGGCCTGCCCGAGGCGCGTACCTGCGAATATGAAGACACAATCAGTGACTTGTCAAATGCGATTCAGATGTCATCATTTAACTTCTGTACTGCAAAATATCAGATACCACAGAAATAAAAATCACATTAACTTCAGAAGAGATTGATAAAGAAAGTTACAGTAACAGTGAATTTTATAGTTAAAAGCAAGGAAAAAACATTTGAATTCAATAAGGGAAAAAAATTAAAATTTACTTGACAAATAATACTTGCTATTTTTTTTTATCATACAAAGTCTATGAATAATCTGGTGAACTAAAACAGGATGAATATGACATGTACCAATTTGGAATATCGAGATAATTTGGGAGTGTAACCGTAATGTAACCGTAACTGTTCCTCGGCCCTCTATTGGTCGTTACGATGAACAATCAGTCCATGTCTTGGAAGCGAACGTAAAGCATGATATAATCCCCGATTATTATTTTTATGCATATATGTTAAATGTTATTGTCCTAAATAGTTTTGTCCCCTTGTAAATCATGTCCTTTAATGTCATTAAATGTATCTTTAAATAAATTGCCATGATTTATTGATTTTAATAGTCTATCCCAGAGGTGTCCAAACTACGGCCCGCGGGCCAAACCCGGCCCGCCAAGTGATTTTATCCGGCCTATGGAGGGAAAAAACTGAAGAACAATTTCCAATTGCATTTGCAGTAAAGATCATCGCTGATTTAAAAGAAAAATTTCAAAAGCGATTTTCTGATTTGGACATGAATTCAAAAGAAATTCGGCTGTTCCAAAATCCATTTGATGCAACGTTGCTGCAATTTCGAACCAGCTTCAAATAAAAATTATTGATCTTCAAGCAAACGAACAAATCAAGGACAAATACAAGGAAGGAAACTTAATAGATTTTTATAAATATTTGGATGCAAAAGAGTTTCCAAATTTTAAGAAATTTGCTCGTAAATTCATTTCAATGTTTGGGACTACTTACGTGTGCGAACAAACTTTTTCTCGAATGAAGTATCTCAAATCAAAATATAGAGCAAATTTATCTGATGATCATTTGCAGTCATTGCTTATGATTGGTGTAACAAATTTTGATCCCAACTATAAAGACATTCTTCAACAACAACAACAAAAAAAAAAACAGTTTCATCATTTGCATTAGAAGTTGCATGAAAATATTTCAATTTATATAAAATAATTATATAATCATACTTTGTTTGTTTAGTATTTTGTATTTTCAAGTTACAATAAAATAGTATTAATTAACAGTATTTAATGCTACTTTACTCATAATGATATTTTTCAATTTGTATATACATGTGGCCCGTATAACATGGATCTAATTTCGATCCGGCCCGTGCTGCGAAAAGTTTGGACACCTCTGGTCTATCCTGACAGAATTAGACTTTTGGCGCCCTTTCTGTCACAGGAGTAAATTTACTGCTATTTCAAATTGTAAATGTGATTATTAATGATGTATTTTATTTTTCACGAAATAATTCTTCTCTGGCTGATTAATTAAACAGGAAGTTTACAACTTTCTGATCAAATTACAAAGCATTAGCATACAAGTAAAGTGGTAGGTAGGACCAAAGAAATGCACATAATTCGGAGTCAAATTAGCGTAAACAATATATACAAATTTCATTTAATTATTGGTCAGGATTATATTATATATATATATATATATATATATATATATATATATATATATATATATATATATATATATATATAATGTGTTATTTTCAAACATATCTATAAATAAATATATAAATATCTATAAAAACTATATCTATAAATATATAAAACAAAAATGTCACAATAAACATAATTATACCGATATCTATGAATTTTTAAAATGTAATAAATTTGTCATTTCTTTTCTTATGTAAATTTTATTCGTAGTAGAAATTAATATTATTTTATTTTATTTTTTTCTTTGCAGTTAGGATATATTTTTATTAGATTCGATTTTTCGCAAAATTTCTTATCTTTTACCTATCTTCTCTGTCACGAATGCAATTGGTCATTCTTTTACACATCCGAATCTGAGTTGTTATGTATTGTGAAAATCATTTACTATTACTATATTATTCTATATTATTGCATTACTACATTTGCAAGGTGAAACTGTCTCGACGAATATTCGAATTTTGGCGTAGAATTCACACGAACTTATTCAAACTTAACTATCAAAAATTCCTTCTACTCGATAAGAAATCTACTCAGTTTTTCAAAAATTAGCTCAGTTTTAAATAAATAATTATTTATATAGTATATGATTTGATATTATCTGAATATGACTGAAGATAAAATTGAGCCAATTTAATTTCACGTCACACTTGCGAAATGCTATGTGTGGATTTAATTTTAAACTCATTGTCAATCTTGCAAAAAGAAAAAAAAATAGAACCCAACATAGATTAAGAAAATAAGTAATTAAATATTACATGCAGTATCATTTTTTCTTGATTTTGACATTCTGTGAGTGGACTTTTTAAAATTATTATCCCACTAAGAAAATTCGCAGCTCAGATAAACTAAATTTGAATTTATTCGATGTCATCGACATGTCCTAGCAATAAATTTCAATATAGCTGTAGTAAAATCAAAATATTATTGAAATCTGTGATTCAAAGACAGAGGTTTAAGTAACATTTTTCAAGGTGAAAGATTCATTAAGTGAAAGATTGGAACTGATGGCATTTAAAGGATAAAGGTGGAGGATATTAAGGGATATTTTGATAACTGGTAAATTCACTAAATTCACTTCATTTATGTTACTTTAAGATGAATTTTTTTTTTCTTTATCATGGGAGAAAAGAGTTATTAATAATATGAAGAATTTATTTTCTTTTAGTACGTATTTAAGTGTACATAAAATGCTCGCAACTTAAAATATCGATGGACGCGATATTTTCTGTTACATTTTGCTCACAAACTATCATGCATTTTATGTCAGATTTTCAGTTATTGTAAAAAAATACATCAAAATACATTTCTAAAGATACTTAAATGAATTTTAATATAAAAATTTGATTTTGATAGAAAAAATAAGTTCTAATGACATCCGAATGAAAATTCAAAATGAAATCAGAATTTGAAAAAAAATGCTTACAAATTTTAATTTTGCTTTCATTATGTAATAAAAATGTGGAATAAAAAACAATTATAATATTTGATAGTAACAGGAAATTCTGAAAGTGCAGATTTGTTTTTTATGGAAAGAAATACCCATGTATGGGAAACCGTTAAGTGTCATTCCATTAAAAATGTTCTTTTCTCATTTATTCCTGTTATACCAGTAAGCACATATAGATAGCAATCCTCCAGAATGTTAAACCTTTTAAACAAGGGAAGCTGGGTTCAGGAACCCATCTGCAATTCCTTCCGTATAATCTAGAGAATTAGATTATGTTAATTACTCATTCACCCGAAATTCAACAAAACACTGACGCAAATGGAAAAATCTCTAAGAGAACTTTAATTTTGGACGATCTTTTTACCAAAACTTTTTTTTTTACCTCGGCAAACAGTTTTTAAAATTTTCTTTTTCTTCTTCTCGACATTCCCCCCGGAGAATACATCTGATTTTCCATTCATATATTCCTCCAGTAGGAAAAGGTCGACATCATGAATTAAACACGAGGATTCCGTGTTCCGGAGGGAAGTGTCTACAATAATGCCTTCCAACCGAAATGAAATGGAAAATTGGCATCGCGATCTGCATAAGGACACCATCATTTCGTTAAGGCACGCAGATAATTTCTTTTACCAGAAAAATCCTCGGAGATATCGCTACTTTTTAATTCTTCGCAGAATAATATTACTAATTTAGACAGATGGAAAATTTTGAAAGCAGCGTCTAATATTCTATTATTATTTTCTAAGGTAATTTTTAAAAAATTAAGATAGATATGAATATATGTAATTTTATGAAGGTTTTATGTCAAAATTGAAGATATATCAAGAAAGCAATACTATCGTGAGTTTCCACATTCGTATATCTTGTAATTTCATCTGAAGTAAATGATTCATGACAATGGCATTTAAAGCTTAAAAATTAGCATGATAAAGCTTACAGCTGCATATAAGTATTCATGTCAGAGGTATGTAACTATAGGGAATACAAGGATACAAAATATATCTATTTTTTCTCTTTAATATACAGGTAATAGCTATTGAAGGAATGAATATGCATACAACTTACCTGCATTAAAAGAAAATATGAATTTTAAGAAATATTTTTCCTATATGTGCCTTTATTAATTCATCATTATGGCAATAATCATTCATAACTATTCGTGTTTAATGGATATAAACATACTTTACTGTGTAACATATCTATGCAACAAAGATTACCCATAAATGAAGTTTGAAGGAGAGAGGGTATTTTTAAAAAAAGAGGAGGGAATTCGGTTTCTAGAATCGAGAACCATAAATTGTGAAGATCTGCAGAATTTTTCCCGTGTCATGAAAACCATTATAGTAAGTAGTCTTACTAAAAAAATTACAAATCTGAAATATGCTCTTTCGCACCTTGTTTATATTTATTTCATGAGAGTTTTCATTTTCCAAATTAATTTTAAATGCATGATATTCTTCTCCCTGTGATTTCTAAATGGATTGAACTTTGGCATTTATAGTAGATGCGTTTAATAATCGCATTAGCGTCTTTGAGTTTCAGTTTAGATCATGCCTTTTATGGAGAGTATTATTTGTGTTGGAATACAGTATTGTTATGAAATCAAGTTCAGCATTTTTTTTTTTTTGTAATAAGGTATTCTGATGGAATCATGCAAACTGAATGTAATGTTTTTTGTTGCATCGCATAAAACTTAAAACTTTCAATAAGGATACTATTAAATTTTGAAGTTTCATATCGGTTGGACAAATAAGTTAATAAAGTTTAAAAGCATTTTGAATGTTATTTAAAATTTCTTTTCAAACACTGTGCACAATGGCGCAAATATTTCTATCTGGAAGTAAATATGCCACATTTACGGGGGCATGATGTCATCCTTTTGGAAATTATAACAGCTAAATTCAGATAAAATTGAACGCTACAAACATTAATTAAACTGAAATTTTTTTTATTGCTCAATTGTTTAGTATAACAACGTTCATAATCTGAAAACATCACGACAAATTTATATTGGAAATAAATTGCTTTTTATAGTTATTAGTAAAATAAAAGTTAAAAGTAGCTTTTTATAGTTATTAGCAAAAATAAATTGCTTTTTATAGTTATAGTAACCAAATCGTCTGACAAATTACTGGTTGACAATTTGCAAATTTCTATAAAGTTAAACCTGAAATCCGCATGGAGTCACCGCCTAACATAAAAAAGGACTAATACGATATTTCTTTTGTGTCATATTTTTCACAAATTATATAAATCTTGGAATATATTAAGAAAATATCAAACGCATCATCATCCGAGCTATCATACCATAAGGCTTATATTTAATATATATTGCCAGCATCAGTAGAAGATGTTTCAATTCTTAATCTCTGTCCATAGATCTTTATTCTATTTCAGAAATCAGAATTTTTAGTTTTATGTGTTTCCCCCTCTTTTTTTCACTCCTTTTTAATATCTTCGCCACTTTTGTTTTTGAATCCACTGTCCCGAAAGTTTAAATACTTTCTTTTTAGTATTCAACTTTTTTATTTGCCTTATTTTTCTTTTTAGCTTCAAATTTATTCCTATCAGATTAGGTGAAGAATTTTTCTACATGGGAAATTTTTACTGATTTGGTTAGTTGCTGCAACTTGAATTGAATATAACTTATCGATGTTTCAATAAAAGCCTAATTTGTTGCTTTCAATGATATACCCAAAGGTGTAGTAATTTCTGGCAGATCAATTTCAATGTGAAGAACTAGATCTTCAGATCTATAATCAAGGGTTATGTTTCTATTACTGGATTTGACTCTATGCATTTCCCTCAAGATTCTTTATCTTTTTCATTGTATATAACTAATTGTTCTATATTTTTTGTGGGTGCAAATTCTTCCTCTTTAAATCTGTCAAGAGTTACAGAACTCATTTCTTTTTTTAAAACTATCTACATTTATATATGTCTGGTTGAAAATATAAACTATTTCTAATTTTCTTATGCATATTTAACCTCATCGTTTATTTAATTGGTTAGATAGTATATTTATATGATTGTGCACACTTTCAGATGAGAGCAATTTTAAATCATCAATAAAAGTCATATCTAAAGGTTATTTTTTATATGATTTATATGTTGGAATGGAAATGAAATGAATATGGTTTTACAACGGAATTCGTAACCCGTCACGTTTGAAAGGCTATCATAGTCATCCAGTTCGATAAGGATTGCACTGGATGACTATGTAAAATTTGTGAAATTCTCTAGATGTTATAGCTTGGAGTACTCTGTATGGGGTAATTTCTTCTGGCTTCCTTATTATGTATTTGATGAAGCATATTATAGAAGCATTCTTACTTATGCCCATTTTTTATTACTTTGTCTTCAATTACGTAAAACATAAATTCAAAGTACTTTACATTGAATATAAACATTTTACTAAGAAACAAGGTATGATATATGTTTTTCTTAAGAAATTAGTTAAAGGAACTATTTTCTGAACAAAAATCTCAGATAACAGCATATATGATTTTTATGAAATTAGTTGATATATTAAATATGATTATATATATATATCGTCAGAGCATTTATATACACACAAGGTATTCTATTAATAGAAAGCAAGAGGAACAAAAGTTGCATTGAAACATAATGACATAATGTCACAAACAACATTGATAACGTAAAAATTGCAAAAAAAAAAAAATCGATAATGTGCTAGAATCGTAAAACAAAAAAAGATCTCAAAGGTTTGATACTGTGCTAGAGAGAAAAAATACAAAAGGATTTATTTATTTAATAATTACAAAAGTTGCTTCGAAATGTTGAAATAGAGGCCACTGATGTTATTATATAATGTTATTATTAATATAAGATGTTATTATATAATAAAAACTATTTGCGGCTGCTCTCAAAAATAGAAGATATATTCTTGATGTTCGTAGTTTAGGTTTTTGACGTGTCTGTCTGTAAGTAGCTTCTAAATGGGTGATTTAAGGTAATTCCATAGAAAAAAAAATCAAGCCATTTGGTATCTAGTTAACGTGGAGGGAAAGGTAACAGTTTACCTCCTTAATTATGTAACATGGAAGTTATTATGCACCTGGCCGGAAAAACATGCAGGGGCATCATTATGCACGAACTACGTCTTGTTACATTGCAACTGTGCACCATTTCTTGGAAGACGTATTGCAGGAAAACAAGGTGTATTACTGATTCAGGTATTCTGGAAGCAAATATGATCACAGGAGATAAGATTCCTGTGAATACATTGACATTAACCTCTGTTGAGATTTATACACTGGCAATGCTCTACAATACACTGGCATGAGGATGATCTACCACACACGTATGTGCATTACGTAAATTGGCAATGCTTTAAGGATTCGTGTTTTTCGCGATTTCCATACAGAGTGGTTTGTTGACACCAATTTTCAGCGTGATTTTCGCAATAATAAACATGGTGTCGCAATTGTGCTCCTTTTAAAGCCTCATAAGAGACATCAATATTTGTATATGTGTTAACATAACTCCTTGAATAAAACCAACAACTGAGCAATGAAAGTAATTGCTATAAAATAAGCTTAAATATTTTTTATTAATATATGAAGTTAAACTGGTTTCATTGAGATTATAATTAGTTTAATTAAAAATTTGTATAAACAGTTTTTATGCGTCAAAGTTATTGAGGATATATCTTAAAATTTTAATTAAATTTTTTTAGATTAATCAAAAATATTTTTTCGAATAACATTAAGAAAACTATTTCTTTGAAAATATTTCTATACAAGGAAATTACATAGCAAAATTCATAAAATTTTTGTCCAATAATCTGCCTTTGAACGGGTTTTTTTTATATTTTGTTTATATTATCATTCCTATCGATTTCTTACGCGTCGAAATTTAAAGAAAACATCACATAAATAAGTGTTACTAGATCAAATTACTTTGATAATTCTTATAGTGAATTATAGATCCGAAATCCGTAAGCAAGTAGACAGAATTTAAACTATATTTTTCGTCTGAAATCTTACAAATGATTAAAAATATTGACTTGAAGATTATGAAAATTGTAATATTTTTTAAATTTTAAAATGTTGCGAGTTAGAACTATTTAAAGATTATTACACCATTCTTTATTCAATCAATTATTTACAGCTGTTATATCGAATACTCCCACAAATGAACTTTTCTTTTCATAATTTCATTAGTATAAATAGAAATGATAGTCTTTATGGCTGGCTGCATAATATATGGTTCTGCACGCCCTTCAGTTTTGGGGGTGACTTGACACTATCCACCACACTGCTCTGAGGATTTTCTTGGAGTATTCCGTGTTTCTCCAGTTGAGAGCCTGTATGTCCTATTCACCAGTTGCCTCTTAATTTGATGCGCAAAAAAATTATCAGTTTTAGTTTATTTCCGAACGCAGTCTGTGCCTCATCATCCCATTTGTCCTCGGGCGCTTCCAGTTGCTCTCCGTAGACTTTATGATGCCCGTGCCACTTGCATTTTGCCATTCTGTGACAGAATCAAAATCTTGTTACGATTCGGGTCTCAATGAGGTAGGAATCAAAATTAACGACCCATTTACCTTTCCACCTTGGGATATATATCATTTTTTTTAATCCACTCACTGATTCGACAAGTCGTCAAAAGCCCCTGTGGTTTTCAAATAGCTCTTTTTGCTTCACCGCTATCGCTATTCTTATTTTGTTCCCATATTCACGGATGACTCGAAATCAGTTGGACATGTTGGTTGTGGTATTATATTGCCTTCTGATGCACTGAGCCACCATCTTCATAATTGCTGCACTGTTTTCAATGCTTATTTGATGGCAATTTTCTGGGCACTCCAGAAAATCTCATCCTTGCCACGGCATAGTTTCATTATTTATTCCAATAGCATGAGTGCTTTGGAAATGCTGTCTAACTGTAAGTATTTGATGCACCCAATTGCTAACCGCATTTTACGATCATTGACAAATGGTGGCTTTAACATTTCATTTTGTTCCGTCCCGAACCTTGTAGGCATTTTAGGTAATGAAAAAGCAGACTCTGTTGCGAAATCTGCTGTAGTTTTTGTAAGGACTGGACTGCCCTTTTGTGACATTAAGATGACATTCTCCAGGCTCATAAATTCCTCTTGGCAAGCGGCATGGGATCTGCAGATCCATAATAAGCTACACTCCGTGAAGCTTATCATTGGTTCTTAGCCTGTTCTTCCTACTGACTCGCCTCCATATAGATCACACTAGATACACTCATAGGCATCTCATTTTTGATGAGAGGACACCACTGTGTCCTACCTGCCATGTTGATTTAAGTACCAAACACATTTTGAATGAATGCCCTGTATTTAACCCTGAACGAATATATTATTTTCATATATCATCAACAACTTTGCAGGACTTGGTGAGTGATAAACTTCACCCAAATATTTTTAAATTTTTAAAAGCCTTTCATTTTTACACTTGCATTTAGCACTTTTTACCTTTTGTGTTGTGCATTGTTTCACTGCCTTACATCTTTATTTAACAACACCTATGTTAATTTTGTAGTTTCACTTGCATAATTTTGAAGTTTTATATTTCATACAGTTTTATGTTGATATCATAGATTTTATATTCAATTGTTTTTAATATTCTGTTTCATTTTGCCATTTGCTTGACGTAGTATAACAAAATATGGTTCTTGCGCCACAAAACCTCAAACAAACAAACTTTATGGTTGGCAAACTATTAGTAAATAAATTACATCCTGTAACATGAATGAATGCCCAATTGAGTATAATAAAAAAAACATTTAGAATGCTTTATAGGCACAAATCACTTAAACTTTATGGCACTCACTTAATTAACTTTAGAAGTTAATTACTTTTTAAGTAGTAGATGCTTACTAAAAATATTTTTTTCAAATTTAAATTAAGCCTTTTCTTAAAAAAATAAATTTAATTTTAATGCTTTTTTAAACTCCGTTTAACTTCGAAATATATTATGAAAACCCTTTAAAATTCTTAAGATTAATTTTACAGTGAAATCGGTTTTCTTTCGTATAATTTTCTGTCCAATTTTGATACTTTTTATAAAAAATAGCGTATACATTATTAATATTTTTAAGAATATATTATTAAATATAACTTTTATAAATTGTGCTTTGGAAAGATATTCAATCCCTTTTTATGAAACCTATATAACTAAACCTAAGTCCATAACTTAATTTATAACTTTTTAGAAAATAATACAAAGACACTTGAATCATGGCTTCGTATTAAAGCTCTAATAATGTTTTCATTTAAAATTTAATTTTTACTGAACATTTAATCTTCTAAAAGTATACAATCCAACTCAATATAAAGAATAATCCAATAATTTTCCATCTCAGAATTGCTGATTGACATATTCAACTGATTTTGAGAACTAATCACGTTTCAAGAAACTTTAAGAATAAAATATATTAATAGGGTTTCTAAAATGTTTGTGTGAGGGATCTGCCTTTTAGTTTTTCTGAGTGCCCAGTACCTGTTATCGCAGGGCAAAGTGTCGTTGTTGATCCCGTCGACTTCCGGTTCCGTCTGGGGGATGCGCCATCGATTGATTCTAAATTTAGCTACTCGGGGAAGGCGCGTTCCTTGCAAAAATCTGTACGGATGCATGCAAATCTCCAGATCCGATTTTTCCGAAATCATAAGGGAGGGAAAGAAATCGGAAATGTAATCTGTGCTTATGGAAGAAAGGACATTTTCCCCCTTCCTCTGCCCCCTTGAAAAGAAATACATTATGGCAAAGTACAAAATAATAATAAAAATGGAAGCAGCGAGGAATGTAAAAGAAGGCTCAGAAAGTACTTATGACGTTTTTAAAATCAGCGATACTTGAAATTTCTACTTATACCTTCATCTAACAATGCAATACTTTCTTATATTTCTTCATTTCTTTTTAAGAATATATTAATCTATTCTAATTTGTATTCAGTTTAACTATACAAAAATATAAAAAATCTATTCCTGAAAAAAGCTTATATTTTTAAAAGAGCATCGGGCACATATTACTTCAATGGCAGCAAAATGTTATTATTGAAATATGGGACACAGTGTACTAATATTTCAGCTACTCCTCTTAAGGCGTCAAAGGATTTTGAAGCAATATAAGAGAAATCGTTACGAAGAGAAATTCCCTACGCATCTGAAACAGCACTGAATAAAATTTGACTATTTTGTTGATGGGTTCCTGCGAATATTTTTTTAAAACTTTTTAAAAGGCTAAGTAGACAAAAATAAAAAATAAATCACTTTCATCATTAAAAATACCCTTCCAATTTATTTGTGAACCAAATTTTAGATTTTCTTGAGTTCAATACAATTATTTCGCATGTAAATCTTAGCACGATCACTTTAAAATTGAAAGAAACAGAAGGACGAAATTTCATATGTAAATAGAACTGTATCATATATAAATATAATTTTTTATTCCCTAATTTATTTAAAAATTGCTTTGATTTGAAAATTGTCATTGGTCAAATCAATTTAGGAAAAATAATCTTGTTTCTCTTCATTATATAAAAACACTACATTCAAAAGATTTCATATGGTATTTATAGAGAGAAGACTATTCTGTTTTTTAATAGCTTTATAATAGTCTTCAAGTTATTCTAGAAAAACTTATATGAGTGATTTACAACATCCATTTTGGTAGCAAAACAAATGTGTTCTTGAATATTAACAAATGATTAAGTTAGATTTATTAAAAAAATAATTTTTGCACATTTTTTTTATCAACAAAATAAATTTAAAATGTTCGAAAACAGACAGAGTTATAATTTTGTATTAAGTTGTGATATACATTATAAATAAAAACAATTCATATTGCTTCATATTCATATGAAATATGCCACTACAGATACTTGTACATCATCATATGTAGAGATAAATTTTTTTCTATTGCAATATGCGTAAGCGGTTTGAAAAGAAAATAACAAGTATTAAGTACAAGTAATAGTGCTTATGTGTTTTAAATATAACAGATAAGCACTAATTTAAAGCATTAAACTACGCAATATATAACGCGGGAATTTTATTTATAAATTTACACCAGCGGGTAACCGAGCTCCGCTCGGAGAAAACAGGTATCGAAGCTAACTCGAAGATTTAAATTTTCAATTGTGATTTATCAAAATCAATACATAAGAAAATTTGTAAAACCATTGGTGAAAAGATAACCGGTTAAACCTCGGCTTTTCATCGTCCACCAGCGATGTCATGTCTTGATGTTCCATTGGAAATCCCCATCTGCACTGGTCTCTTCCATGTTTGCTGACCATGCACGGAGCGCTTGGGTTCAAGTCACCACACGAGTTATGGATCATCCATTTCGAGATCAGTTCCTTGAGTTCCGGATCATCTTCTGGAAACTTTATTAGTTCGCCATATTGGCTATAGATGGCAGTACGTTACCGCTTGAAACCTATTAGCCATTATGGCGAAGTAATAAAGTTTGAAAATATCCTATCTGTAACTCCGAACTGCTCGACCGTAGCGCTTCAACACCGGCACCAATCGATTCCTCGTGACCAAAAACCCCACACCCCCAAGTTGACCGGAGTTTATTAATTCTGGGGCGATTTTCGACTTGGCAACCATTCCTCGTATTATAGTTTAAGATTAAAATGACATTTGATAACATGCATGGCATATTCGATATACAGGCTTCCTAATTTTATTCTGCCGTCGTTTGTCGATAATAGAATAAAAAAAGACAAAAAGTCACATTTTAAGTAAGTTTACCAGCATATTTTGCGATTCAGATATTCATAACAACTCACCCACATATTTAAAATTACCCAAAATTTTTAAGTTATTGTTTTAATACCTCTTTCTGATGTCATATATACTTCATAGATAAAATATTCAGAATTGAAAGTTTGGTTGATATACTTTGATTATGCCAGATAATTATTTTTTTCTGTTTTGGAGCTGTCTCTACACTTTGATACATTAAGCCACTGTTTTTCTTCAGACGTTTATAGAAAAAAAATGCATGTCTTTTTAAAAACATCTTTAAGATTATAATCTATATGTTACAATCGATTATTGTTGATGTATTATAAAACTTTGATACGTTCAGATTTTCTAAAATTAATTTATTCTTTCCATGTAAAAAGATGTTGAAGAAAATTGTAAATCTGATTTAAAATGTATGAATTGCCATAACGCTAACAGCAATAAATAAAAAAATCTAAATCATCAATTTTGTCTTACAACCGAAAGAGATAAAGTAAAATAGTCCTTGCAGTGTTGTAGCAAAATATAAACATCTGTATTAAAACTGATAGTTTGTTGAAAGAAAAATACAGTTCATGGGAATACTTTTACTCGCTGCATTTCTTTACCAATAAAATTAATATATCTGTTCTCAGTGCTTAGAATTCATTTTTTGATATTTATTTTAACTAATAATGAAAATAAGTATGCCAGTTGGCACACTGCAAATTAGATAATTTGATTTAGACCTTGGCACATATGTTCTATGAAGGGGAGAGGATGTGCGCTCGGCAAATATCTTCTTTAAATTTTAATTAATAAATAAATTAAGTGTAATTTTTTAGTTTTCTCATCGTAATGTCTGACAATATTACAATACGAAAAAGATTGTTGTAGTATATCAAAATTAGAAAAAAGTATCTTTCCAACCCGGCACCAATTTTTTAACTCATAATTTAATTTAAAATCATGTTTTCAAATGATTTTAAATATATTTTTTGCATATTTTATAGCATTATACCTCATTGTTGAAGTAAAACTCAAATTATTTCCATTTTGCCACTAATAATTCTTTTTTTCCGACATATCTTCAATCAAAAAACTCTGACATGGCTTAAGCCATTCGGAAGAAAGGCGACAGGCCGCCTCAACACAAGTCCTTCAGCATAAAGGCATAAAAGCATATTTATATATTCCTTAGATAAAGGCGTAGTAATTGCATAGTATAATTAATTGCATAGTAGAGAAAATTGCATAGTACAGTAAGTATAAACAAAATGAGATTTAGCATATATACATTTCAACAGAATAAAAAATAAATAAAGTGTAAAGAAAATAGAAATAAAATGTTAATAAAATATACTGAAAATACAAATAAGGAATAACTAAAATAAATACGAAAATAAAGGAAAAATAGCTATAAATATGCAACAGAAAAGAATAAATAATCTTGAAAATATTTAAACCTAACATAACGCATAGCATTCGTTTAACATTATGATTACATATGAAGATTAGGCTTATTTTTCCATGTAGAGTTGATGCAGTATGTGTTATGATTTCAATAACCACTCTTGAAATTTTGTCGCTCTTATAATTAAAATTTAACTTTTGAACCAAGCAATAACGAAAGAATTTTTAATGTACGCTCATTATTAAGCATTTTCCTTCCTTACTTATTACTTTAAGGATAAAATTATGTGTCTTTAAATTTAAAGCTTAATGATATTTTTCTGAAGTAGTAACTTATGCGAAATTACAAAAAAGTATAGTTTAAACAAAATGTTTCACCATGTTATCGGGTAAGGGAATTTGAAGCTTTGTTGCGATAACATGTTTTAAAACAACAAACAACATGTTTTAAAAGCATGTAAATGAAGTGCTGTTGCGTGTCATGCACTGTTTCTATGCTTTATTCATAATT
Source organism: Argiope trifasciata (assembly GCA_026543055.1). Taxonomy (NCBI): domain Eukaryota; kingdom Metazoa; phylum Arthropoda; class Arachnida; order Araneae; family Araneidae; genus Argiope; species Argiope trifasciata. Next base: position 851,798 of record JAPMOQ010002989.1, read on the forward strand.
TGGTGGTCCATATAGATGCTTTTCACTTACCGAAAGTTTAATACCATGAAGACACAACTTCAGAATTAATAATTTACGGCAAACGTAGAAATAAATTACGGTTAATTAATTAATTCTGTACATTTTTGCATTATTGGATTATTATTTCACTTTTTTTTATTGATTTGGAATTATGACGCAAAATCTTTGTTTCGTTTATTTATTAAGTCTCCGGTGTAACAAAGAAATAATTTATTATTTTATGAGAAAGAATTATCTAGTAAGGTGGAATTACTTTCAAAATTATGACATTAGAAATTGTTTCTAAATTTAAATTCTGAACTTGAAATGTTTCCTTGAATGTTTAGAACTAAAAATGTTTTCTTGAAATGTTTAGAACTTAATGTTGTGTAAGAAATTTTAATTCATAGATGACAAATAAGCAAATAGTTTATTTGTTTCTTTAGATATTCCTTATCCATATATCCATGTTGGAAAGTTGCTGTTAATATAATAATGCGTTGCCATTTAATATCCTTCAGGTGCATATAATAAACCCTTCACAATAGTAATGAGGACATAGCAAAACATTAATATTATGTAATAATATTTTATTTTAATATTTTTCACTTAAAAGCCTTAATATAAAAATTATCTTGTTACTTTTACGTTTTTATGATTAGAAAAATAAATTTCTCCTTTTTCTGTCCTGTTTTTTTAAGTGCTAAAAACTGATTGTAAAATGAGCACCTGGTTGGACGAGCTTGACGTCGAGGATCTTCTCGACCTGCGAGTTGTAAGCTGTGATGTGGAAGATGCACTCGGGACTGTCCTGTATGCACGTGATGTTCACCGGCACAAGGTCTTCTGACACCTGCTGCCATCTGGCGGCTCCCGTTGAAGAGCTCACGTGGAAAACCTCCGCCCAGAGCCTACATAAAAAAAGCATATGTCAAATACCGTAACACAACAAATACGAAAAACTCTATTCAGTTTTGAGTAATCAATTTAAATGATAAAAATTTGCTCCTAAAAAGACAGTTAAGAAATGATCGATCATGCAAAAAAGATAAAATTTGCAAATACACCATTGGTGTGCTGGCCATACTCCTTGTTTTTTATTAAGTGCTTGAAGCGAAAAAATTACACTGAAATGCATTGATCAAAGAAATTATGTTGCGTTCTAAAATCATATATCTTTATTGCGTTTTAAAATTAACAAACGAGCAATTTCTAAATGTAAAATGAAAAATCAAACAGATTACAAAAATTGGGTTTATGCAATAAATGCTACAGTAAATCTCGAAATTCTTAACAAGCTTCTTTGATATAGTTGCTTTCTTACAAGCAGAGTCATATGTTTTAGATATATGAGTTTTAGATGTAGTCGAGTTATTTATCTAAAACAAGGGTTAATAAACTGTAGGTATGAGCCATGTGACTTTATAGGTATTCTGCTAGTGCTTGGATACTATTACGTAAAGAATAAAGGAAAAGCACGCAGTCTTAACTGAATCATAAAATTTGCTTCTATTATACATATATTTGTATGTTATTTCCACGAGCAAATTTATGATATGACAATTTAATAGTGGTATTGTATCAAGGGGGACTAGGACAGCACAGATTTAAAGGGGCGTCGTGCTATTCGTTTAAAGGCGAATGAGGTAAAGGGCGATCGAATTTTAATATGACTTGGTTAATATTTTATTTACTAACCACCGTGACAACAGGAGAAGAAAACTTTAAACTATACCCTATGCGGCATTTGCCATTGCTACTTCCCAAAGCAAATTTCAAAGTGCCTTTCTTTGTAACTCGAAAATCATTTAGTATTTAATCGAACTTTTTTTTTTTTTGCTCTGTAGCACTAGGCTTAGCATTACACTTATTGAATAATATATATTTAGTCATCCATAGAGCATTTTGGGGGAAAAAAAGCTTATCTATCTATATACTTATAATAAAGCTCAATGTGTGTGTGTGTGTTGGCGCTCTACAGGCCAGACCGTTGGACCTACAGCTACCAAATTTGGTACATGTATACCTTGGAGGTCCGGAATGTGCACCTTGGAGCCCTTTTTTCGAATTTTTAATTAGAATTTGAATTAATTAAAATTTAAGCGAAATTTCGACGTTTTTCCGCTATAACTTCCGAAAATATGATTGCATAAACATGATTTTTACATCAATTTAAAGAATAAAAAATTAGCTTTCTAACGGTATCAGTTTTTTAAATTTAAAACGTAAGCTTCTATTTTTAACGAATTTTTAAAGAAATATTTTAACCATGTTTTTTAGCACGTGATTGAATAAAATAAAAGAATGCCGGAAGTTCAAATAAAAAAAATTATCATCGCAAATAAATCTAAAGCAGTACAACTATAAGCACGTGACTGGATAAAATAAAAGAAACATAAAATGTGATATTTTCTAAAAAAAAATAAATAAATGCAAAGCAAAGGTTTCTTTAATCGTTTGCAATATCTAAATCATTTATTCCATAAATCATCTTTATTTATAGTAAACCTGATTGAATTTAGACATGACATGCATTGAAATCCCGACTTAATGGCATATTTATGTAATCGTTTGCAATATCTGTATCATTAATTTAATACTTTTTTTTCCCTTTCTCGCTTTCTTTAAAAAACACATTTAATATTTTGGCAACATCATCGAATTTTTTTTTTAATATTTTGGAAGCATAACCGATGGTTAAAACTGACTGATTTATAAAATTAAAGAATATAATTAGGAAAAGGTGTACTTTTAGAACTTTTCGTCCATAATCTCAAAGAAAATATTAATTTCAGGTCAATCAATGCCCGGATTTACTACAAGGCTAATGAATATGTGATTTAATTGAAAATTTTAGAACGCTTTACACATGGCGAACCAGCTGGTCGCCAAAGGCGGCTAGTTAAATAATAAAAGCATTACTAATTATTCTCCAGGGTATTTTATCGTAGCTTACGTTCTTATGGCTCATGTTTAAAAGTTAAAAACTAAATTAGATTATAGATTATATTTATACATTTAAAATACCCTTGTGCATTTTTTCCTATATGATACAATTTCATTATATTGTATTGCAATTCCTCCACTAAACGCTTGACGACTATTTTTATAAAAAAAGATGATTCACGAAAATTAATAAAACGATTATCCATGGCTATTTCTTTTAAATATTTTGCAACAACTACAAAATATTTTGCGTCATCCTTATGTTTTTACATCATTTTAATACATAGCAATTCATATTTGCTTATAATTTATTAATTCCTTAATTTTTAAATTTCTAAGCATATGTACACTTGGGATTACAATTTTTTTTCCGTCGCTCTTCAAATCAGAAATGCTTTTGAAATTTCAATAAAACTTATGTTTAATGAGGGTTTATATAATCTAAAGAATAATGTAGCCAATTGACCTTAACATGATTCTACCGTATATAATAATTCACTACAGCAGAAATTTAATTTTGAAATCCATCGCGCATCTTGATGTAGGAGGAACGGATCAGCAGCCACAGAGAAATTTAAAACTATATATAATAAGAAGGCCCAAATTAATTCCAATATACGTTGAAACTTTTATATCAGACCTAATCGAAAAAAAGAACAAAATTCAAGGTAGAAATTGTGTATGTGTATGAAAGAAAATAAGCAAAAAGTAGGATATGTCAACTGGAATAAGAGTTAGGTTATTAATAATCATAAATACTCCCAGCGATTTAAGTGGTCTCATTTACCATTTTTTCTTTAACAAAACAAGACTTTCATTTTCAATGAAACAAAGGTATCATCTATATATTTAAAATAATTAGTAAAAAATTAGCGAATCGTCAATCACCTTCAACTAATGGTCTGTTTCATTAATTTTTATTTCATAAGAAGCATCTATGATCGCCTATCCTTCATCATGTTTCATATTCGAGAAACTCCCAATTCACCATATATTCGCTATCAGGAAAAATTTGACTGAACTCTATAATATTAAAGTATTAATTTCTCCAATCTTTGATTTATACGAAAATTTTTACTCCACTCTAACAGATACACCATCAAATGTCTCTACTCTTCATTTCGTAGAGAAAACTTTTCATCTCTATTTAACTTCTATTTTCAATTTCTTGGCGGCGAAAAACTTTGACAGAGTGCACCAGTCACAGCCATATGCCAATTTTTATTTCATTGAAAAGTTCGTGACCCTTAGACAATGATCCTGGTATAGCCGGCGTCCTGGGGTAGGAGTAACATGTGATCCCAGTGATCTGAGTATCCCGGGTTAGAGCATGGTTGTTATTCTGTGTTCTATCTGTTAGTAGTGTTAATGTACCCCCCTGTCAAAAGGGGTTGTGCAAGGAAAAGTGAAGCATGAAGTAGCTAAGTCGTACTCTTGGTCCTAGTTGGCGCTACTAAAAAAAGCAAGGGAAGCTAATTAAGGTTTAAATCGCTGACAGCTTTCTGTCAGTGGACTTGTAAAGTGCCATAAGTAACAATAACAACATTAGGGATCTTCTGGCCTCCGCCATATTTTACTTTCCAGAGATAGTTCAAAATGCAAATTTGATAGAATCTCCATTCCGTTTCCCAACTAGGCTCATTTTTTTCATAGTTTTGCAAATATATATAATCAATCACGATGTTCTATGTTAATTTCATAAAATATTGTAAAATAATATCTTTATATACTAAAAGATATAATCTAGCGTTTTATTTGTTTTCTAAGTTTTTCGATATGATTAAATGATTGTTATAAATGTATTCAATGAATAGGTGGAAGCCGAAAGCTGTTAATTATTAAGTAATTTTAAAAAGTATCTCAGTATATAACAATAAATTCTTTAAAAATATATTCATATCAAACCACATAACTAAATTTTACAATAATGTGATGAATAATTGAAGTACAAATAACAAAATAATTGTTGAAAAGTAATGTTAATTTATTTCCAAATTTCCTTTTCTTTTATGAGGTAAATAGCATTTATTACTACAATCAATTTTCAAGGCTCCACTCATAAATAATTTATAAGTTATAATATTAATCAATTAATTTAATTAATATTGTCACTTAAAAATTATTTAATAACAGTAATTATTATTGTAAATAAAAGAAATTTATTGTCGAATCTAAAAAAATATTGCAAAAATATTAGTATGTAAATCATCATATCTGGGAAAGGAGAATTCAAATTTCACATTTTAAATTAAAATAGATGAAAAGCTCACACATATGATTAAAATTGTTGGAGCAAATATCTAAACCTAGTTTTCTAAAATGTGATTTTTTTCCTTCGGTTGTTAGGAAATGGCAAATACAGAATAAAAAATTAATGAAAAAAATGGCATTTTCTTATCTATAAATAATAATTTGATCATAAATTGTAATCTACTTCTTTTGTTAGCAAACTAAATTTAAATTTTAAGAGCTCATTAAAATTAAGAATAGTGCTACTTCAGAGGCTCTCTTCAACATGCAATAATTTGAAAGGAGTTAACATAAATATGAGTATAAACATAAATAATTAAAAACAGTTATAACTGCTATAAATACACTTACCAAAAAAAATTTCAGTGAAGTAAATTAAGTTACCAATTTATAAATTTTGGCTTTACATAACACGCATCTCCAAAATAATCTGAATTCTAAATTAATTTTTCACAAATATATGAAGGGGGAAATTAAAAGCAAACGATTTTTACTAAATTAAGAAAATTATAATAGCAGACATTGCCAAACTTAAAAAATAGAGCAGCTAAAATAAACATTAAATTATTTTTATTCATGATTTATTCTGAAATTTATGAATTATTATATATTTTGTTGACTATCAGTAGCAATGAATTTTTTAGAAAGAATAATTTTGAAATTGTAGAGCAGAAATTTAAACAAAACAATTTATCTCATAATAGAGAATTCCTATGATAATTTTTTTTACATTTTATTAAAGGCCAATTTAATAAAAAAATGATGTGTGTTAAATAATATTAATATAAAGGAATAAAGAGATGATTTTCTTATTTAGTACACGAAATAATATTGCATATTCTTAATGAATTGTAAAGTTGTACAATGGAATTTATCTTTTGATACTATTTATGCTCAAGACCCAATTCTTAGAAAATA